>WBMY01001925.1:245281-263411 GCA_013397315.1 Donacobius atricapilla
CAGATTATTTAATTTCAAAGAATCATTTGCAGTCTGTCCTGGTTTAGGGCAAATTTGGGAGGAAACCTCCGAATGGGACTCCTCTGGAAAAGCAAACCCAAACGCCCCCTCCCCCACAACTGGTCCAGAAAAAATCTTCCTTGGAGAAAAGTGGAAAAAGGTATTTATTTAACAAACAAAGTGTCCACGAGTGCACAGAATGAATAATATGAAACAATAAAACCTTTCATTCTGAACTGAGATGGCAAACTGAGAAAAGTCCTTGCCGTGGGTGCAGCTCATCTCTCTCAGTCCCTTATCAATTCCTCCGGCGCTGGAGAAAAATGCTGTCCTGGGCCCCGGAGGGCACAGGGGTGATCGCTCGATTCTTCTCTGGGTTTTCAGTCTGGAGCAGGTTTTAAACAGTCCAAGAAAAAGGAAAAAATAATTTTAAAAAAGCAGTCCAGGGAACTTCTCTGCCCTAGCTAGCTAAAACTAACTAAAAAGCACCGGAGATCTCTGTCCTGCAGCAGTCTGTCTGAGCCTCAGCTGAACACACCATCCAGGAGAAGAATGCAGAGGTGTAAAATAGTCTTTCAAAACAATCTGTGCACTCTGAGATTCAGTCTTAAAGGTACAGAACACAATGTACAAAACAGACGATTGGGGATACAAGCATCATAAAGGCACTCTAGGACATAGAGAAATATATTATTCTTCTCTACATAAATGTAGGAGAAAATGTGCTGTTAAATATGAGCTAGTAGTTAAAACTGTATTCTATTTACTGTTATGATTTTTTTAACGTGTCATGTTTTGTCAGTTATGTTTCCTCAGAAGCTTGAAATCAGTGCTCTTCTACTAGGTCCTAATAAGAGTTAGGTTAGGAAAATAAACTTTCATATCAACATTATTTTCAGCAAGAGATTTTTAAATTACATTTGGTGTCAATTAGAATTTGTAGTTCAACAGAAAAATTTAACAGTCGTTTGTAGAGACAGTATTCATCATCCTTTTCTACCCCAAATGAGTTTTATGGTTTGAAATGTCACTAAAGCAGGTATTTTAGAGGACCAATCAGAAGTTTGAATAGGAACGGGTTTAGTTTGTATTTTACCTTTCAAATACATGGAAGTATGTGCAAGTTCAAACATTTCTAAATGCTAGGGATCAAACTTATTATTGGTTTAGTTTATAACAAATTTGTCCTTAAGTTTTCCAGTTTGTTTTCAACAACACTGCATTTGATGTGGTCACAATGTGCTTGGTTTGGAAGCAATCAGCAGGTTTTTTGCACTCTATGATGATTCATTGATCCTTTTTTGGTATGGGAAACTGCTAAACCAAGAGGCAGATAAATATCTAAGTTACAATGGGAGACACCTAGAAAATGTTTTTCTTTTCTGTTTGCTGACTCAAACTTGTTTAAACTATAGCAAAATGACTAATACCCATGCGTCCAGATTCCTTTTGTATACAACTGCAGCAACTTTTTTTTGTTCTTGAAATTGCAGGAAACTTACAAAGAGTATAAAGTGAAAACTGCATTTCTCTATGTCCTTCTAATAGTGTTTCATGAAATAGGTGTCAGTTTTTCAAAGCCTATCACCTCTTCCAAACTTACAGCACCGGGTGAAAATTTCTTCACTTTGGATACACCGGTACTTACTCCCATGGTTCTCATGCTCAAGTTTTCTTTAGTTTCTACTGTATGGCATTATTTATATATTCTTTGCAGAAGATTTTCTTAAAAATAAAAAAATATAAAATAAAGATGAAAGGCCACATTAGATGAAAGCTTTATTGAGCATTTATGTGAAGATAGGTTTGCTTAAGAAAAAAAAAAAAGAGTCACATGTCAGTCTCAAAAGGAACAACATAAATCTATTGACTTCTGCTTTCATTGGCATGATGGGCTTTGCATACAGGAAGAAAGACTAAAATGACAAAATTTCTTATGCACCATGGTGTGAGAAACGGAGAAAGCAACTGAATGGTGAAAAATCCCTGCAGGAGATGATGGTGTCTACTGATTTTGTTTTTAATCCATCCTCCATTGGAAAAGAGGCAATACTCCCACTAGAATCTTTGAATGGTAAATGTTCAATATTTGAGAGTATTTAAGTAGAGAGAAGGTAAGCAGTCTCTGGCTTAGATTTGCTTATTGACTGAACATGAGCACTTACTAATGAGTATCTCTCTTCATCTTTGATGAAGACTGACGGTTGAAAAAAAAAAAATAGGTACCACTCCTCTTATCCTATTGCTTTGTACTGAATTATAAATAGAAAACCCCCAACTTCGTGGGAAGAGGTCAGCTTTCCTGATTTTTGGAATATCATATTTCCAGCTAGCAAAAGTAGAATTTCCCAGATCTACTGGAAAAGCTTTCAGTGTTTTTTGACACACCCATCCAGCTGGCATTCAAAGACAGACAAATGAATGAATCTGAATGGGTGTTTTTTCAGGGCATAACAGTGACCAGTGACCTTCAGAAAAAATCATATATCTAATGCCTTCCCCTTATTTTTTTTCCTTTTGAAAAAAAATTAAAATAAATTAAAAATCTTTGTGGACTTGAAAAGGGCAAGTCTTGTTTCAACGCTGTATGTGTCATACCTGTTTTAATGAGCCTGTGCATTCAAACACATAATGTGATAGTTTGAGACGTGCACTACTCCACTTGAGACCATGCTAAACAATGTAGCTTACAAGATTGCAGATTAAAGGTTTTCCATTTTATTAACAGGGTTTTTTTTATTTTTTATAGAGAGCAATAAAAGCTAGAATATGTGAATTTGTTATTTGTTCCAATTAAAACTCATTTTCTGTTACCTATATTTAGCTGTGATGGGCTATTAAATACAATTACCTAGTACTTTTGAAAGTCAGTTTGCTATGGAAAAGTAATGTAGTTATTAGAATGACAATTTGTTTTTAATGTACAGATTTGAATGCACTATCTAAAACTTTAGAGGAAAATAAGAGCTGTACCATGGTTCCCTCAACATACATGAAACACAGGGAAGCTTCTGTGTATATTACATGAGGTATTATTGATACTTAGGGAACAGAAAATTATTAATATCCAGGGGTTTTTTTCATTTTTCTGTGCTTTGTTTTCAGAAGACATATGATTGTTTCCAACATTCTTAGTGTACTTCTGCATATCTGAAGGACAGATGGTCCGGTCATTTTCTAACTTGTATTTAGCTACAAAGCTGAGAAAATTTACTGAACTCAGAACCAGGAAGATAAACATTTAGGACCTTTGGGCTCAAAGGTTCTCGCTTTCATATTTGCTGCTGCTTGAGTGTCTAAGAGACAATTCCTTTTCCAAGTCTGCTAATGTCAGACTTTGCTGAAAGAACTACTACTTGAAATAGCACCTTCAAGTACAAATTGAACATGTTATTTAATTCAGACTTTCTAGTCAGTTATTCAGACTACAAAATAATGTAATATCCAGAATCAACTCTTCTAAAAGCATGACCTTTTGAGAATTAAGGATGAAAATACCCACAGAATATGTAAAATTAACTGAGGAGTTATCTTACAAATATATTTCAAAAGTCACTAACTGAAAATCAAGAAATATACTGATAATGTAGGTAGCAATGTTTCATCTAGGTAAATATCAGTTTGCTGTTTTGGTTTGATGTCACGCAGTATTATGATCAGAATTGCTCTCAAGATAAAAGGGGGAAAAAAACCCCCACAAAACCCAAAAAACCCACAAACCAAACAACTCCTCATCCCCCCAAAAACCAAGATCAAAAACCCCAAATAAGCAAAGAAAAACCAAAACCAAACAAAAAACACAAAAAAGAAAATAAACAAACACCAAGGGAAAAAACCCTTTCACAAAAGCAGAGGAAAAATAAAAAAGCGAAACAGTACGCCACTTAACAGAAGATTCAGATTTTTGTACTGGTTAGTTAGGTCCAAATTATAAATGAGGCAATTGAATCTGACTAGATGAACTGTATTCCTAAATTTAGATTCATGTTTCTGGACAGCATGACACGTGGTTGACATATCTCGCCCCACAGAGAAGCATATCACTGGTATGTGGGGTGAACAAACCCAGTCAGCAATATATTCTCCCGGGATTATTGTTAGTGACAGAATATGCACTGCTAGTAACTGTCATGCTCTTGGAAGAACCCTCTTTTGTAATCCTTAGAAATGTGAGCTTTAAAGCAGATTCACAGACAGTTTCATGTTAGGAATGCAGTATCACACCAGCCCAGCCTTGTCAAGAAGCGATCAAGAATTTGTGTTGTTTAGGACTCTGTTTTCACTGGTCAGTGATACTACTTTTTGTTGGCTCATTGACAGCTTTCCTTCACAGCCGGAGATAAAGCCAGTTTTCCTGTTGTGGGGGCTCCTGCCTGAACTCCTTTCCTGGGGTTGTAACGAATAGGAAGCCAAGGCATTGTGTAATGAGTGCCAGCTGTCACTTAAAAGTTTCTCTGCATAAAGGAAAAATGTGATTTGAAACTGAAGAAAACAGCAAGTCCATGAGCCAGTTGGCATCCAGATATCCTTGATGGGATACAATTGAACTTGCCAACACAGAAAAAGGAAGGCGAAGAGCTGAGGGACACTTGCAGCAATTACCAGGACAGCAAGTTCCTTGCTGGCATAAGGAACCACATCTCAGGTTCAAGAAATTTTACAGAGACTTCTTTTAGGAAACCATCCCACATCCTGAGTTGTGAATGGTGACTTCTCCAGGGAAGGAGGGAAATGGAGAGGCAGCTGCACCAGAAATGAAACTTAAGGTATTTGCAAGATGTGAAAACTTTATAACTAATTATTTTCTAAGAGCCTGTTTACTGACAGATTAATAAATACAATTATAAAATTCGGCTGAAAAATACTACCAGTTGAAATCACGTCCTTTTTGATTACATGCCATCAAATCAAGTGGAGAGCTGACAATATCTGACATGTAGAAGGTTGTGGCCAGCAAAGCATAATGCTAAATGTCAGGAAAAAGAGACAATTAATCTGAAATCTATTGTATCACACAGAAAGGTAGTATTAAAACTCAAGGACATCCAGTCATCTTTGAGAAATATACCACGTAAGCATAAATGTTATCACCCAACCAAGTATGTTTTTATAGATTTACTTTTACCAACTATTTTTAGCTGGTTGAGGTGATGTTAGACAATACAATTATTGCTGATATCAGGACAAAATAGTGGTGCCTGTTGCTCTTAAAAGGCAGCCTGGGCTTGCTCTGACATGGGGAGGATCCACATGGAAGCTGCCTGCAACATCTGGAGACAATTGGTCTAGTTTGCCCAATATCCAGCAACATTTCACACCCTATTGAAGGCTGATGTTTAAGAATGTCAATCCAAATCATTACAGCTCCCTCCCACCCTGGAGAAGGTGTGCGTAGGGACATACATATGAAGACCTGAATATCTCTCATTGTGGTCACACCACGTCCCGAAGTGCCCCTGCCCACACACCTTTAAAACACTTCTGGTAAGGTGATTGCACCACTTCCCTGAGAAGTTTGTTCCAGCGCTGGACCACCACTGCAGTGAGGAATCCTTTTCTAATATCTAGTATCTAATCTAAACCTCTCTAGACGCTTACTCAGCTTCATTGCTCTTCAAATAATACTATGAGTATAGTTCTTGATACACAGTCAATGGACCTGCATGCTCAAGTTGTTGGAAAGATGATGTGTGATTATTTCAGAATAACATTACTCTGGAAATTTTATGTACAAATCACAGCACTAACAATAAAGTCAAATATTGAACACAAATATTGGAAGTAGTTGTTGTTGGTATGTATAAATTCTCTGATGAGAGAGGACTGGATTAGTACCTTTAGTTTTTACTGTGATTTGTCCTCAATTTTTATTACTTTATCTTAGCAGTAAGAAAACATCTGTCACAGAAAAATTCCATTTGTTTTTTTAAAATGGATCATACGTTACTTTGTTGCTTTTATATTAAAGTCTTGATGTCTTTTTTTAACTTGCAAATTTAAAATCAAAAAGCAAATAAACGAAGTCAAGAAATGGAGAGGAAAATATTTTTTATATAGTACTTGCAAGTGTTCATTTTATAGTAAATAAAATATTATATAATTCAGATTGTTAGAATGAATAAGGACATCCTAGGGTTTAACTGATGTAACAAAATCAGGCATATTTGTATATAAAATCTGAAAATGGGTCATTTATTAGAAATTCACTTAGGTGTACAGTATTACTACTATGTTTAAAGGTTTAGACTAAAAGTTTTCAATCTTCAAACATGAATGAGAGTTAAGTAAAATACAAGTTTAATTTCCATTTTCACAGTGATGCTAACTAATTTGTATGGTCTTCTTAACAGCATCATTTTAAATGAGACATAAGAATGTAATAGCAAAAATTAATTTCCATTCCCAGAAAGCTTGTTGGATAATCCAACATAGGTATAATCCCAGATTATTATTGATTACAGATGGCAAGATTTTAAGTAAAATGAACAAAAAAATACATAACATTTTAAAAATTAATGTTCCTATCCTGCATGCACCAATAAGTGCATTTAAAAGTTGCTATGAGAAAAAAAATTTAAATATTTTAATTTGACAATCTTTGCCTTCACAACTGCTTTAAGGCCAGAAAATAATTTTCTCTTACATTTGAAATGGGTGACACTGCTTTACTTTACAGATTGCTTTAAAAAAAATACCGTAAAACCCACAGTGACAAATCATATGATAATCAGTTTAGTCTAGATTTTTCCCGTATTCCAGAATAATGTACTTCTATATGCTTAATACAGACGATAAGATTTGATTTTTGAAACTAAATAAATCAGCTACATGCTTAAGGAAAATCACTCTCTTTAATATTTTTCAGATTACTTTTTCCTCTTAAATTTCTTTGAGATTAAAATATGTTAGCATATGTGACACAACAGTTTGTTCATCTTGTTGGCTGTCCAGGGACAGCCATAAAACCATAAAAATTTAGAGAAGGATTTTGGCATAAAATCTGGAAGTAATGAATATTGCCAACCGACTTTTAGTGTTGAATCACCGCAAGGCCATAGATTTGGTGCTAGAGCTATTAACTGAAGAAAAATTCAGTCTAACAAGATCAAAAAACTACCTTAGAAACACAGTACTTTTCAGATTAAAACTAATTTTATAGCATAGTGTGTATGTGTGTGCATTTTCCCCCACCTTTCTGTTTATTTTTTTCACATTCTATTTCATCTTATTATTTAGGTGTGTAGAACACAAGTCAGAGAATTTAGCTGTAAGGAAAAAACAGGCTTTTATTTCAATTTGAAGCAAAGGAAGTCTAAAATAGCACTTGACGTACTCATAAAGACATAATTTATTAAGCATCTATTAGCAAAAATAGGAAGTGCATATGCACCAAAGATATGTACATGCTACTACAGTGCCTCTCTCATAGCACTTTTTACTGAATGTAATCAGAGTAGAGAAGCCCCATTACACTTCTTCACAAAGGGTTATGAAGGCCAGAGGACCAGCTGACACAAAAAAACTGTAACAAAGGGAGAATTTTTATTGACATGATGTAGCTGCCTGTGCTACTGGCTTGCACATTGTACTTGATTTCAACAGAGTAAAGAAAAATGAAAAGAAAATTACGGCCATGCTCCAGCTCTGGGTGGACTATGGTGCCACAAACGTTTTATTTCCCAAAAAGATGACTCCCAGAGGTAGATGCTGTGGGCTGTATTTCTGAGGTACATCTACAGATCTAATTAGCCTTCACCCTCTGAGCATGTTAATCCTGTGCAAGCTGCCTAGGTCATGTTCAGCCTATCTTTTGTAAGTGTTGAGACTCAAGCAAAGGTAGAAGGTGAGAAAAAGGAGTCAAGGCTAAGAAAGAAGAGCAAATAATTGCAACTGGAATTCAAGGTACAACTTACAGGCAAATGAAGAATTCTCTCTTCAGGACTTTTTGCTTTTAAGTCTGTAAGTTCTGTTCAACATACTTGTACAAATGTCTGCTCAGAAATTAGTATCCCAAGTGGAAGGATTATATGCTGGGGAGTTAATTGCTGTATTTGTGTATAGAGACTGACAAAGGAGGAAATTACATAATTTATGGGTCCTGTCTGTTTGTGAAAACCAGACCTTAGCTGGTAGGAGCAGTTGCAGTGCTGAAGTCAGTCGCATGCAAGTGGTATTAGCATATGAGTTATGCAAGTCTGTGAGATGGATATGGCAGATGAAGATGGGGAAGTGCCAATACTATCAAAATTTTGGTTCATCCACACAGCCACTGGCTTTAGCACCGGGAGTGTGGTTTGAGGGTGCTGCAATGCATAATCACAGAAAGCATCGGTTGGAAGGCACTTCTGGTGGTCACACAGTCCCATCTCCTGCTAAAAGCAAAATCACAATGGTATATTTTGTTAATCAAAACCTTTTCAGTCAAACCTCCACATCTCTTAGGTTGGAAGTGCCACAGTAGAATTTTTTTTCTTTTTCCCTCACTGTAACTTAAACCCTGCTACCTTCCATCCTACTGCTGCATACTTCTGCCTCCTGGCATGCCTGGCTCTCACTACATGTTTCACAAACCCAATACTCTCAGTCTTTCCTACTAAATGTGCTATAGTTCCCCAGTTATCTTGGTGAGCATCTTAAAATTTGTCAATATCTTGTTTGAACTGGGAGGCACAAAACTCAGAATAATAATCCGTTTGAAGTTTATGAATACTGAATAGAGGCAAACAGCCACTTCCTTAAACCTGCTTCCTACACTTTGCCAGTGCAACCTCGTATGCAGTTGGCCTTCATTACTGCAAGGACAGACTGCTGATCCATCTTCCAATTGGTTGTCCACTAGGACCCCCAAAACTTTTCCCTCGAAGTCCCTTCCCAGCTGTCATCTGGGTGAATTGGATTTGTTCATCACATGGACATGACTGCAAGTGCTGTTGAATTTTGTGATTCCTGTCTTCTCTTAGGTATTGGATTCCATTTGACCTTAGTTGGTCCCTTTAAACAGAACTGCTCTCTAGTTTATCAGCTTCTCCACACAGGTGAGTCTCATGTGCAAACTTGCCAAGGAGCTACATCCATTGCTAAAGAGATCAAATGGTGTTGGTTTCAGGATCAGGCCCTGTCAAGTGCCTGACAGCATTTGTAACCGACCTTCCAGCTGCCAGCACTAGCCTTTGAGCACAATGAACCTGCCACCTTTTAACTCCCCAGCAGTCCATTCACCCAGTCTGTACCTCTCCCTGGTTATGAGGGTGAGAGAGACCATTCTGAAAAGCTGCTGTGAAGGTAAAAAATAGCTGCTGCTCTCCACCTGTCACCTAATACACCCAACAATGGCAGTAAGGTTGGTCATACACATGACACTCCTTATAAACCTAGGCTAACTATTCCAGCCTTGTTACTTTTGAACATATATGCTTTATGTGTAGAGACTCTGTTAAGCAATGAAGCATGTAATTCAAATCCAGGTAGCCTGAGATTTTCTTCTAACACAGATGCTAAGCTGGGTGCTTTGAGGTTGGTGCATCAAGGGGCCAGGAAATAAAATGCCCTCAAAGACATCTGCAGGGCAGAGAGGGTTCCCCCTCTGGGCCAAGTCGAACCACACTACATCCACTATACATGGTCAATACATCCAGCTATGTATGCCCAAGAAGCACTTCTTTCAGCTTAGGTAGAAAAAGTACTCTTCCAAGTTACTTGGCTTGGCTCATGCGAACTGGATTTAGGCCATAAACCATGGAAGTGCTTCTTTGGGTTTTGGATTTAAAATCTCTCTTTTAAATGCTCCTGTCTCACACTTCATTAAAATGCATAAATAGTTATTCTGATTCTCTGTATCTTGCAGCATTCCAGTTCCCTCAAAGAGTGCATTATTTTTATATGACCATGTGGAGATTTCATAAGGAGAGCGATCTCACATCCTGTACATGTTGCATTTTTAACATACTGTCTGGTGGATGATGTATTTTCAGCACAGAATTTGGAGCAAGATATACTATATAGATGATAACAAAATTTACAAATCTTATAATAATTTTTTTACTTTCTTGAATTGCACTTGGAGCCCAACCCAATGACTGAAAAAAAAAGAGCTAAAAAAGATTTAAAAATTAGCTTCCCTGCAGTTTTTCTCTTTCTTTTCAAATAATGCTGGTGTTCCTATACTTGCTCTGAAAGGGCTATCTTGCCCTAACGCTCCATAATTTTAAACCTGGACTATCACTGCCCTCAGTTAAGTTGTGAAATTGTTTGCATGGGTTACTTTTGCACAATTAGCTCGTGCTGCTGGCATATACATTTCACATTTTATTAGAATAATTGGGTTAGAATGTCTTACAGGGTCAATATTAGACATTGTTAAAAAGAACATTATTTTTCCCTAACTGCAATTTGTAACAGCTGACCCGAAAAAAAGAAATTTAATTTCATCTAGCAGCGGGATTACCCATCCATTAAAGTAGTCTTCCAAGACAGACTTAGAGGAAATGTGGTGTTTCCAGTTCGAAAGGGGTTTTTTTCAGTATTTTTCAATTTTGATCCAATTTGTGAGAAGATTTTCTTTGCGTGTGTGTGTCTGTGTGTTTCATAGAATACAGTTAGTAGATATATCCTAGTAAGGATAAGGAAGATCTGTTGCAGGAACTTTAAGTCTTCTCGTTCTTCAAGAAGGATCTAGGTCACTCAGGACTTCCAGAGAGTCATCTGTAGCCCTAGGAGCCAAAATCCTGAAAGCTAATAAGGAATTTGAGGAGACCAGGGATTCTTAAACTACTTTTTGTAAAGGATAGTCATCATAAAATATTGACTCATAAAACCCCCAACCAATAACCAAATCAGATATTATCTTCTACTAAATAGAGGAATCTAAATATTTAAACTTCATCTTAGGATCCCTATCAATAACCATGAAAATTATACACCAATGTTCACTTTCACACAGAGTTTTCTACATTAAAACATTTTTTTTTACTGGAGACATGACTCCAGAAAGTCAACAATGATTTTACTGGGTAACAAAGTTAGAGGGAACATAGTAACTCAATTAACAACATGATGAGCTTTGACAAATGCATTGTGCATTCCACAAATGAGTTGTCCAAACCAGCCAACTCTAGAGCAGGAATGGGCTAAAGATAAGAAAGAACTGTGTTTAGCCAAATACCATAATCAGAGGTTTTTCTGCCAAATTACTATTGAAGTGTCCTGCCAAAAAGCAAACGTACACTAATTTTAAAGATTTAAATTTTTTGCTGAAATTGTGTATTGAAATGTAGAGAGATATTTTCATTCTGTGTGGAAAGCATTTCGCATACCAAAGTGTGAGAAAAGCACTGTAAATCCCCTTTTAAGTAAACCAAAGAAAAAATAAAGAGGTGAATGTAAGGTTGCAATATATCAGAATTTTATAGAATAATAAAGTAGTTTTATTTAGGAGGGACCTTTAAAGGTCATCTACTTTAAACCACCCTGCCATTATAGATGAGGTTGCTCAAAGCCCCATCTGACCTGGCCTCGAACGCTTCCACAGGCATCCTTCTCTGGCTTTCTTGTAGGCAGGAAAGTACCTTCAGGTACTGGAAAGCTGCCTTAGGATCTTCCTGAACCTTTCTTTTCTCTGGCTGAGCAACCCCAGGTCTTGCAGCTTTTCTTCCCAGGAGAGGGGCTCTAGCCCTCAGACCATCTTTGTGGCCCTCCCCTGGCCCTCCTCAGCTCAACAGGCCCATGTCCTTTTTGTTCTGAGGAGCCCAGAGCTACATACGGTGCTCAGGTACAAGGGCAGAGGGCAGAGCAGAGGGGCAGAATCCCCTCCCTCCCCTGCTGCCCACGCTGCTTTGGATGCAGCCCAGGACACCTTTGGCTTTCTGGGCTGGGAGTGCCCATGGCTGGGTCATGTCCTTCTCATCAAGGCTGCTTTGCCCAGCCTGTATTATGTTTGCAATTGTCCTGGTCAAGGTGTTGGACCTTGAACTTGACTTTCTTCAGCTACATGACAGAATTTTCTCAGAGACCTGACTCACAAGCCTATCAGCGTCCCTCTGGATTGTACCCGTTCCCTACTGCATGCCTATTTCACCGCACATCTAGTACAATCCTCTTGCAATGAGCAGGGACAGAATGATATGATAGAGGAGATAATATAATTTCTAAATAAAGCTCCCCTTATTACTTTTCTACTTTTCACTTTTTTTTCTTTTTCTTTTCTTTTTGCTGTTATAGAAGCCAAAAGTTTTCAGAAGCAAGAAAAAAATGAAAAGAGATAAAAGAGCACAGTATCAATTCCACTGGACTTTGACCTGCTTTTTTTAAAACTAACAGCCTTTCTAGAATAAATAGGAGAAGATTGTAAATTTATTATATATCTAATCCAGACTGGGGGGAAAATCAGAAAAGCTTATGATCATGCCAACTGAAAAACCTGCTTTCAGGTCTGATTTCAAACTGAAGATATGCTTTTTATGCACAAAATCTTTTAAGTTTTAAAATAATTCTGCCATTCCAAAGCAAATGAAAGGGGTAACTTCTCAGGGAAAACCCTCCATTACCTTTAAGCAGGCTTATCTGTATAACAGTACTCTGTTATTAAATATCCTACTTTAAGATTTTAATGTGAACATCAATTTGTGTCTGAAGTGAGCCCTGTTCCTCAACAGCACGTTTATGCAATATATGAGAAAAGAAACAGAAAAAAAAATTTTGAATCTATTGTGGAAGTTATCTGGGTGTTCTTATGCAAGAATACTTCATGAACTCAAGTCACTTTAAGGCTTACAAACTCCAAGCTTGTGGTAGCAGAAACACGCAGGACACGTTGATATGGAATGTCATTATATTTTGTCTCTGTAGCATGGCCTCAGCTCTTGAGCATTTCCTTCTTATAATGTGACTGAGAACCTTCCCTGTTATTTTCTGTCCATTGTTGCTCATTCTGTTGTACACTTCTGAAATGCCATGGAGATATTCCTCCTGAGGCAGGGAGCATAAAAGCTCTAATTCTGACAACAATGCGATGTAACCTGACAATGTGTCATTAAATGTCATCTACTGCAAACCTGAAAAAAGGCAAATAGCTTTAGCTAGGATTGTGTAGTAGTACAGCACAACCCTACTTCATTATCTAGAGAAAACAACACTATCCTGATCTACAACTAAACGTCACTTTTTACCCTTGCTGTGCATACTCAGTTAGGAACAGTGAATGCCTTGCTGCCATAAAAACAAAAAAGTCATGAAAGTGATAAAGAATGAAAAAATTTCTAGTGGAGAAAAAAGCACATCCTATTAAAAGAATATTTCATCTATAATTAAAACTAGCAGAAACAAATGCTCAATATTATTTTATCCCATGTTATATGCTTTAGTTTCAGGTAAATTTTTTTTTGCTATTGATTTTCAATCCTTTTCCAAGTTAAATGTAACCTTTATGTTTGATAAGAATGAGAATATATTTGACAAAATGTGTGTGTGTATATATATATATATATATAAATTTTTTTAAAAAAATATATTAGAAATCTGTCGATTTCAGCTGGAATGAATAACATCCTGTTCTTGTGCACTAGGCTACATTTCTAATTAAAACCCCCTTGCACTATTGTGGGAGGAGGAAAATGGCTGGTGAAACAGCATACAATTTCCTTTCATTTTTTAGTAACTACTGCTTTATTCTTTGCTTTTATGTGGTATTAAGATTGTGAAAAAGAGATGTTTTATATAATAGTTTCTTAAGCTGAAGCTTCTAAATATTTTCTTTCCCTGTATTGTAAGACTAAAAGACATCATAAATCTTAATGATTAGTTTTTCACTCTAGAAAGAGCAGAGTGTAGGCATATGGCATCCTCACAGAAATACTAGCTTTGAGGAACAGGACTTGAGGTTCTTTCATGCAACTACTCATTTCAATTTCAGCAGCACTGATGCTGCATGACTGTAAGAAATGTACTATGAGCTTCCAAGTCAAAATTTACCTAAAAAATGGAATTTCTAATTTAAATATGAGATAGACATAGTCACCAAATATTAGTAGCAATATATGCTGGTATAAAACTACCTTGTGAAACTAATGAAATACCATGATTAAAGCAATATTTGTTTATGATACAGTTGATTTAGAGCTGAATGCATTTTAATTATATCGTGTAACAATATAGCATTGACTATTGAATTAATATTGAAATTTACATTTTACTTCAATTTCTTTATGACTCTAAGAAAATTAAAACTATTACATCTCTTCCTGGAATACCTATTTTATTTACATTTGGAGTAAGGCTAATCTGTGACTGTTTTGCATCAATGAGGAAAAAGGAAATAGAAAATAATGTTTTCTTGTAAGCATATTTTTATTTCAAGAGTGAATAATTTGATAACAAACAATTTGGTGACAATTAGTTATGAATCACCACCACCTACTACACTTCAGGATGTTTTCTTCAACTCTATAACTGTTTGTGATTGTAGAGGAAGCCTAGAAATGACATCTGTATACATCAGAAAAATTTGTGGATTTTCAGTTTTATTCCTTAATTACAGTTCTTCAATTAATTACTGTTTTCCAGGTGTTTTATATTTAGTGACAATATGTACACCTAATACTTCTAACAAGTCATAACTACTGTATTTGAGCTGACTCAGTTACTTAGACTCTCCAAGTTAAATAACGATAGCCTGTCCCCCTGAACAATCAAGTTCCAAAAGCATGATAAGAGATAAACCAGAATATAAAATCTGAAAAGGCCATGTCAGAAAAGATAAAGTCGTATCAAGTCACGTCTCAGATACAAATTCAAGTGGGACTAATGCATTGAAATAATGGCAGCAGTATCTTACAGCAAAGTCATTATTAAAAAACTAGTTCAGTTCTACTTAATTCTATTCTCTGTACAGGCCAATTCCCCCTCGCCTTGAATGAAACACACCTGTGGCTAAGAAAGTATCCTATAGAAGTCTGAATATGAGAAGGATTTGGGGAATAAAAAAAGGATATAGCATGAATTTTTGCTGTGTAAAAGGAAGTGAAGATTTCTCTTTAGCACACAAAAAAAGATCTGACTGTTCTTCCTCAAACAAATTTTAAATTGAAGTGATGTCACTGAAGTCAGCTAGAGCCATATCTATATAGCTGTAATTTATACAGTGGAGTGAAAACTCTAGACTTGTTTTTTATATTACATAAGAGACCTGCATATGATGAGCTAGTATTCTATTAGAGAATGAGAGAAAGAAAAGCAATAAGGGAAAAAAAATACTAAAATGTTATTGTACCATTACAAGGTATAGCTCTATAAACCCTGGTTCATATATATTAAAGGATAAGCAGTCTTGGGAATATCTCACTACCCTATGACTCAGACTGATCATATCTAAGGTCTGAAAAGTGTGGTTAACTTTTATTTCCTATTCATTTTCATTTTTTAGCATCCCCAGTTCCAGAATTTAGCCAGTTCCAGTAGAGAAATACCAGAGTATCTCAATAAGCTCTTCTCTAGACATCTCCACAGTAACCAACCAGACAGAAAAGGAAGCCAAACAAACCAACAAAAAAGTCAAATAAAATGCTCAACAAAAACCCAATTTTAATGCTTTTGCTTTTGTCTTAGATGATATCTGGCTTTTACACATCTGCATACCTCAGCTAATTCTGTGAGTTCTTGAGAAGATGGGAGATGTGCCCTTTCTCAGCTCTGGGAGCTGCTGCGTTATAATCAGCTTAGGTAAAAATCAGCACAAATGTCCTTGATTCCTCCTTTGGATCTCAAGCATGAGATCACCTCTACAGCTTGTGGTCAAAACTAATTTCAAATTAATGACTGGAGCTTCTTTTCTGCTCATTGTTTGAAACACAGATCACATCAATGCTTTCAAAGACCTTGGGGTATTTTTCTGGAAAGCAATGAGAACTCCTGAAATTACAGCAAGGTAGAGGTTTGGCAACATAATCTGTATTTCAATAAAAGCACACAGACAACTTGAATTCTAGCTGCTTGAATGTCTCTTGCAAGACATTGGTTTGACAGATTTTGTCAGGGGTGTAAGATTTTGGCATATCTTGAAAGTACAACCAGCAGCATCTTGAACACGGCTTTTGTTCAGTCAGTGGAAATCTTTCCAAAGTCAATGAACCTAGATCTGGTCCCAATGCAGAGAACAGACCTGCAGTACTCATTAGGTTGTGGCCTTAGTACCTGCTAATACAAATTAGTTGTATGCAAAGCTAATGCTGAGTCAGCATGTTTCTGATGCACAAAAGCTCTGAAAATGGCAAATTGACAAATATTAACTTCTACTACACATTAATATGAAAGGAAAAAAAGAAAGTTTTGCCAAGTGCCATAGAACATCAGTGGCAATCACGTTTTTAAACCTCTCTGAAAAAGAGGAAGTGTAGTAAGAATTTTGTTCTTCCTATAACAAACTACGATACTGCTAGCATTTCACTGAAGAGCAATGAGTAAATGAAGTTCAGTTTACTGTTATACTCATTTATGTATACATAACCTTTTATGTATAGTGCTATTTTCCCTAATATTCACAAAGTGTTTAAAAAACCCAATATTTTCTTCCAAGTACGTCTATTTTACCAATAAACAGTATTTCTGATGCAAGCAACAATTTTGCTGTTATCATAAATTAGAAATAATTGATAAGATTGTACCACTGTCCTGTTGTATCATTCCTGCATTGTGCTGCCGTCTCTAACTTATTGTTGAGCACCTTTTATAAGTGTATTGGGTCTGACTGAGACAGATTTCATTTCCCTGCAGCAGCCCTCACAGCGCTGTGCTTTGAATTGGTAGCTGGCAGGGTGTTGATAACAGACCCTGCTTTGGCTGCTGCAGAGCAGTTCTGTCCCTCCGACATTCCCCCGCATCAAAGGGCTGGGAGGGGACAAGACCCTGGGAGGGGGCATAACCAGGGCAGCTGACCCGAGTTAGCCAAAGGGATATTCCACACCGTATGGTGTCAGCTCAGATAGAAAAGGTAAGGGAGGGAGGGGGAATGGGTGGGCATTTGTTGTTCTACAATGTTTTCTTTCCACAACAACTACTCTGTGTGCTGAGGCCCTGCTCCCCAGGCAGTGTCTGAATATCACCCGCTGGTGGGAGGTGGAGATTGACTTTTCCATCTGCTTATGTGAGCACAAGCTTTTGCTTTTCCTGTTTTTTGCTTGCGTAAACTGCCTTATATGAACCTACTGGTTGTTTTCCGTCTTGTTTGTCTCTCCCCTGTCCTACTGAGAAAGGGAGTGATAGAGCACATGGCACCTACCACTCAGCCAGGGTCAAACCACTACAGTAAGTAATGACAAAATGTACATATATGTGCGTGCAAATATATTAAAATTTGCAAAAAATACAGACATTATTTTCAGATATTGGGAAATTTCAGTAACACTTTGGGAGAGAATGATCTGACTCCTTGCAAAACTACTTTCCTGAGACCTTTCTCCCTTCTAAGAGACTATCCTCACAACTTCATTTTTACATGAGGGTAAAGAAGCAGAAATAAAAGATCACACCTACTGTACAGTATGCCATTGGCTTATTCTTATATTTTAAAAAAATGAAGCTGTCTTTTTTAAAAAAAATCATGTGTCGTCTTTTAAAGTATGTGTACGTAGTTCAAACTGCTTGTCTTCTTGCTCCATGGAGAAAGACATGACACATTCTTTTGCCATTTTTTATCATACAGGATGTCGTTATATTTCCATAATATCAGGTAGGCTTTTCTTTCCCAGTTTTTCCCAAAACATTGATCTTTAATGAGAGCCAGTTTTGCCATTATGCTGGTTTCAACACCAGCCAGAAAATAAATTCCAAGTAAGCCACTCCCGTTCACCCACACCCTCCAGTAAGGGAAGGACAAAAGCAGAGACTATGGGTTGAGATAACAATTTACTGAAAGCACAAAGCAGTGGAATCACATCCACACAATAACGGCAAAAGATATACAAAAAGAGAAGGTGCTTTGTGCACTAAAAAGTGTTTACCACTGGGAAGACAAAACGAGGATGGTGGACACCCCCTAAAGGTCACGTCTGCGTGGTTTCCCCACACACAGGCATTATGGCGATGTCCCTGTGTGCCACACACGCGGCCATGGGGATGACGGAAAAATGGCAGGGGGGCTCCC
>WBMY01001925.1:274953-289698 GCA_013397315.1 Donacobius atricapilla
AAAAAAAAAAAAAAAAAAAAAGAAAGTATTTCTGATCTAGACCAATAAATTTATTAATTAAACTTAATATAACACCCTTGTACTCCACATGTGGGTGTTTTAAGGCAGTCAAATAACAGCATCAATAGCATTAATCCCCTTGGTAATTACAGTGATCAAAGAAACAGAGAAAAATTGCAGGTTTCAACTGGAGAAACTGCTGTTTGTTTGCTCCCTGGGATGTGTTGAGGGACTAATTAGCTAAATCACAGTAGGTTTTAAATAGATATGTATTTCCTAGAAAAATAATTAGTTGTTTCATTAAAAAAAAAAAATAAGATACCAGGTAGATGGATATGCAACACTAGAAATGTGTGGACAGCAGAATTATGGTTCTTGGTTTACTTATTAAATTTTGCTTTATGCACATGATGATAAGTCTTGCAGATTTGCACACTTCCTATCTCCCACTACAGACTATTCAGTATCTAAACCTGGAAGGGCTTTATCTTCAGCTTACATTCTACTTTGACTCTTTTCTCAAAGACTAATTTTGCTCCTAGCTAATACCAGCATGCAAATCACATGGCCTTTTCCCAGTGCCGATTCTTGAACCACACCTGGCAGTTTTTGAGAATTTCAGAGGGCACAACCCAAAACCACAAGTGTCACTCCAACAATTTATCACCAAAAGTAAGATCATTGCTCAAATTCAGAGTCCAAAAATATACTTAGAACCGGTTAACTCGCTACTTGTGATATAATTTAGGAGTTTAGGTGAGTTGAGTTCTGTCTGTAGTTGTTAGATATGTTTCTAAACCACCTAAGTCTTTGGAGACTAGAAACTTTCCTTGCTGGTTGATGTTGATGTTATAATTTTTGCATTGTGCATTTAGACATGATTAGTACTTTAGAAAAAAGGAGAACAAAATTCAGTAAGGCGTTGTTGAAGAAATAATCTGTGGAGATTGATTTGCAGGCAGTAGACTCCTGCTCTCACAGAGGCAGCTCAGTCCAGGTGAGAAACATAAAAAGGCAGTAGAGGAGATGCAAGCAAGACACATATGACACGCGTAAATAAAATGTCAAGATGTGATTGTTATAAAATGATAAACAGAGACGAAAAGTGGTGGATGAGGAAAGCGGGATGGAGAAAGTGAGTACCCAGCTAGCCAAAAGAAAGAAAAGACATTATAGCTTTCATTACAGGTGTAACTCTAGCTGAGGGCCCAACTTCTGGACATTATATCTCTCAAAGGTTAGAGAAAATGTATATGGATCTCTGAAGAAAACACAAATAGACTGATGCTAACAATGAAAAATGGGACCATTGTTTTGTTGCAGTTGTTGAGTGCATTTGGACTTGTTTCCTGCAGAAAGGAGAACTGCCTAAACAGTTGTTAAAGCCAACCATGTTTCTTCTGTATGTGTGAAACTTTCGTTGTATATGCAAAAGGAAATTGTGTGAAAAGGACCCACATCACATGGATGATGTACAGTAAAATTCTTGTCATGACCCACAGTGAGAAAACCTAATTACATTCCTGAATTTGGACAGTGAAAGCAATGGTAAGGAACTTAGATATCGTTCTATTTTGCATTAAAAATATCTAAAATACAATGGAAAAAAAAAAAAAAAACCAAACCCAAAAACAGAAGGCCTAACCTGGTGGATTTGGGTTGCTTTTTGAATTTGGGGGATTTTTTGTTGGCTCTGTTTGTTTTGGTGGGATTTTTTTTAGGTGTTTGTGTGTTTGAATCTTGTTTCTTTTTGTTTGTTTTTTTGTTAGTTTAGATTTTTTTCACATATGTACAGGATATGGACTACAAAGAATCAGAGTAAAATGAAGTCTGGTGGGTTCAAAGGCGTCAGTTTTTCAAGATCAGCACTGGCAGGCCAGGGGGACTACTATTGCCTGACACTGCAAAAATGTGTAGGAATGAGAAGAACATTGAAGAGCAGTCAAACAGTCAACCTGAACATATAAACATCATAGGGAATGAAAGTGGAAGAATATAATAAAATAAACCCAAACTCTCAAGAGAAGAATTCAAGACATCCACATATCCATCTTATTGTACCACCTCCTCCTCCTCTCCATACTAAACTCATAGGAGTAATTGTGTGGTAGAAATATTGTGGCACTCTGGGATATTATGACTGCTCTGAATTATTTCAACTAAGGTAACTTCCCTTTGCTAAGTATTTCTAGGTCAGATATCACAGAAAAAATCCTTAAATTATTTCATCCTAGTCATATTATACAAAACAGTATTTAAGAGACTAGAAGAATTTAATTTCATAGAGTTATTCAAAGAATATCTCCAAGATATGCACCCACTACTTACCAAAATTAGATATACCAATATTAGATATATTAGGTTGGTATTATAGCTATCAATTAAACATCTGCACTCTGTTCCTTACATCTTCTTCTCTTCCATATTCCCTTCTTTCCTCTTTTTACTCCTGCAAGTGCATTGCTGGTTTCTTACTAAGTACCTTTTCTCAACTATATGTGACTACTTTAGATAACAAGAAATGAAAGTGAAATCCTGGTCTTGGCCTCTTAAGTCTTTGTGAGATACTAACCAAAAATTTTACAGGTGTTTAGGTGTTTCTTTCCCACCATGCATTCCTCACCTCTTCATTATGAAGTGTAATTATGATGCCAAGACATCAAGGATTGAGTATTAATTTCTTGCTAATACTGTGGTAGTACAGAATAAAAAACGTTGGCAACAGCCTTAGGGGGCTATTCATTATGTCAGAAAGCACAGATTGCATTACAGAGTCTACAGCGAGGATTGTAAGGCTCCATTTGGGGAAAAGGAGATGAGGAATAGAAACTAGCTCTGATCAAAGCAAATGACAGAAAAAAGGAAAAGGGGATAGGGATTCTCCATCATATCCTGGCCTTTGTGAAGATTTGAAGTTGTTTACTAGGTGCTTGTCCTAACAAGGGAGTAATACTGTAATTTCCCAATGAAATGCTGTGAAATGGCTGTCGATTTTGAATGTGCTTTAAAGGGAAACAGCTGCTACAAATCCTGAAACAGCTGTCCAGATTATGATTTTGTGCCTTTGTACTTCAGGGTGCCATCTCTTTAGGATGCATCAATTTCTAAGACAAAAAGGTTAGTGATCTAATTTCATAGCACCAGGTGGAAATGCACGTGAACCTAGGTACGTCACTAGTGTTGCTGGATAATGTTGGAGGTTCTCTGCATGGTTGCCCATGATGGTACAGGAAGATCTGAGGGGAAGCACAGCATAGTTATGTGGCCTGTTTCTTATTTCAACATGGATCTAGGAATTCCCTGTACCTGAACTCTTTCTGACTCCCTACAATACCTCATACTGTAGATGTACAGCATCTATGAACAAATTAATTTCATTTTCCTGTTTGCTTGTGTAAAAATTACTTCAGCACTCTAAGACAGTACCGAGGCAAGTACACTTTCCCATGCAAATAAATAGGACTGTTCTTTCTGGTCAGTTTCTAAGACCACACTATAGAACAAAATGTGGCTAAAAATGCTGCATATTGTGCCAAAAATGCTTACTAGGAAAACTGTAATGGTGCAGCAAACACCAAGTATTCATGCTGTATCTAAGTTGGTGCTTTATGTCTCTTCCAGACTATTATAAGAGTTACATTTATTGAAATAAAAACTCAATGGATACTTAGCACTCATATAAAGCCTACTCATCATTTGCTGGCTCTGTAGGAGTCTCTTTACACTGTGTTGCAGGTTCAGGACTCTCGGAATTGCATGTATTAATTACATTGCCTACCAGGAAAGCAAGAGGTTAGCCGGGAAGCTGAGTTAGCAGGATTTACCCACCATGAATTCCTTACAACAAGGCAGTATTGACTTCAGGGGCATATTTTTAGATAATCTGCATCCTTACACCAACATGGTTAAAGGTTGCTGCTGTGGATCCTGACTAAATCTGTTTCTAAAAACAGCCAGATGATACAAGTTTTAAAAAATCAGAGTAAATATTATTTTCTTTTCTGACTAAGGTAAAGCTCTGGTTTTATTAGCTGGGGAAAGCAAAGCAAAACAAAACAAAAAAATAGAGCAATTATTAGTTTTCTTGGGATTTTTTCCCAGTGAAATTTAAATAATCTTTACAACTGTTAACCAGGCGTGAGAAGCTGGCTCCAAATGCACAGCAGGACTGCCTCATTGTAGACGCTTTAACAAAGTTGTATGTATTTTATCAATCTTGACTTCTACATGCTCACACGCAAAGCAAGCAAGATGTTGTTGCACAGAACATGTTCTCAAAGCTTGTTTTCTAGCATGCATCCAAAACTACAGCAGCCAGCCAGACATCCATGAATACCCCAGTGATGATTCATAGCCCTAGGCAATTGTCCTAATTTTGAAAGCTAAAAATCTAACAACATAATAGGCTGTTACCATTAAAATAATTATTGTGGAGCTGAATAGACAAGGTGCATTGTCAAGACAAATCATTTGAACATATTAACCCTTGAAGACAAAACTCAAACAGACACAGGACACTGATCTTAGCACCTTTTTGTAATTAATTTAAAATGCACGTTTTAAAGCTATTTATGCATTACAGACAAGAACTGAATGCTTACAAATACTTGAGCCTTTTGTGTTCAGAATTAAATCTTTTTAGAAAATATTGAAAGGCCTTTCCTCCCTGGTGATTGTTTTAAGGAAAAGGCTGGACTCAGGATGAACTCTGGAGAAGTAGAAGATGAACATAATAGATTGTCTTAGTAATTTAAAGTACCAGATTGCAGCTTCAGCAAGGGCTAGGGAACCCGCATGACAGTGCTGCTACAATGGTAATACATTATAAAGGATGGCTATGATACAAATGAACTGCTTTTTAGGTTTAGTGTAACTGTAGTGATTCCACAACCAATGAAAACCACAGTCTAGATTTTCATCTAGATCATCTAGACATAGAAAATAAATTATTTATTTTTTTTTTAAATTCTGTGGAAGTTCTTCCTCCAACTGGGGGTTTGAATTTTGCAAAGGGATGATTGAAGACAATGTCCTTCAATACTATAAACAACATAACATCACTGACTCCATGAAATTACTTCAAATATTTTCAGGACTACCTGAAATACCTGGATATACACGGTAAATAAACTCAGAAGGGCAGCCATCCAGGAATTTTTTCACAAAAGGGTCAAAATTTAGGTTGGACATGAGATAAAAATAAAAAAGAAGAGTGGTGGACAATTCCAAACAGCAATTGAGAGCTTAAACTAAGTTAAGAGAAGTTAAAGAACTAAAACTAAGAAAGAGAGACTCATCTACTGATAAGCATCTGCCAATTTTGTGCAAGAAGTCACAGGCATTGAAAAAAAGCATCGAAGTTGCCAGAATTAAAATGCGAAAAGCTTGATTGTGCTTTCCATTTTTTATGTTGAAGAGAATTATTAATTCCTTGAGAATCTAATTGCCCACTATCATTCCTCTGACAGCAATAAAATAGGCTCTGTTGTCAGCAGTTTCAAACCTTGCTTATATATCTCCTGAGAAGAATCATGCAGCCCTGCATGGATGTTAGATTTATTTAAATTTTACCACAAGGCACTACATTTCAAATCAATTTCAGGATTATTTATAATTCCTAAAAGTATAAGTCCCAACAGGACTTCTTCCATTTCTACTTTATAATCAGGAAGAAAATTAAGCAGTACAGTGAATTTTTAGGTAAGCTGTAGATAGTCTTACTCTATTATTGTAGCTAATCTATTGCAGAACACAGAGAACAAAGCAGTTACCAGTATTTAGTGGGCTTTTGCACAAGAGCCAAACAATCAGTCATCTACATGCTTCTGTCACTATTTTTCCCACTGTCTTTAAAATCAGAAAATCCAAAGATGAAACTAGATTGTTCCCATTCAGGAAAGGATACGTCTTCACAACAGTCTTATCTGGGAATTCAAAGCAGTCCCTTGTGTTAAGTAGCACTTTTATATATAGCCAAAAGCTGAATTAATTGAATTTTGCAGATAAAATTGTAAAAGAAGAAAAATATTAGATGTAGATTAATACTGAATGAAAATGAAAGGAAAACAAGTAAAGATGCTCATCCTGAAACATTCCACTGTAAAGACTTAAAACACAAAGGCCAGGTAGCTATTGCATGAGAGAGTGCTAAAACATAGAATCTCACAGAAAATTGACAGGTTTGTTCTGTTTCCACAGGTTGCCTATCAAATGAGACAATTCCTTACAGAAAAATGTTGTGCACATTTTAACTGATGAAAATCAAGATTCACTGTCAAAACTGGGACTCGATATGCATACAGAAATCATCTTCAGCAAAACCTTTAGTATCTTATGAAGCTGGTGGAAGGGAAGGTGTTTCCTGCTTGATCTGTGCTATCTGTATCAAGGCAGCACTGTGAACAAACGCTGAGAAAGTGTTTTGCTTCCTTTGCAACTCAGCAAGACAAGATACTATAAACTCTATCCACAAGGGTGGCATGTTCTGTGGCAGCTGTTCTAATCTTCATGGGTTTGTGAAATCATTTTTACTGAGGTAACACCACTTGCAGACTGACAAAGAAACTTATATCCACTGTCACAGTAGGACAAGAAATAGATTGACTCCAATAGTTGTCAGAAGGGAAAGAAGGCTTTATTTACAATTCCAACAAGGTATATTATTGGTCCATGGCACTGAAACTTCTCTCCGTTGGTCCAAGAATAGGAAACAACACCTGGGGACAGTTGTTATAGAAAAGAGAACACTGTTTACTTAACCTGTTTTGAGAAATGCAGAGAGATGTTTTGAAAAGAGAAAACTGTTGACAGCTTTCCCTTGGGAAAGGAGCAAGCAATGGTTAGCAAGCTAAAATTCAGACTCAGAAATATTGAGCCCACAATCCACACTAAGTGAAATAATAATGATGTAAATTGAAAGCATCTGAGAAAATATGAGGGTTTTGGTCCCAATAGCTATCTGTAAAGCATCTAAAATGTCATCTCAAAAGTTTCTTGAGAAAACAAAAAGAAAACTGTATTAGTTTGCCCCTTTTCAGATCACATGGGGTTTTTATTTTCCATTTAGCTACAGCTGGTAAAATATGTTGCAACTTACTACAATAGCCAGTTCAGTTTATTCCAGAGTTAAAAGTTATCTTAACTAATTAGATCATTATTTGAGTCGTCTAAATTTGTCATCCTGAATAAATACATACTTGTTTGTGATTGTGTTGTGATTTCTAATTGGAAAATTAGAAATTACTGAGATAACAAAGTTGGTGTTGGTAACAGAAATATCCACAGTTTTTTTCCACTGGTTAAATGAGTACCAAAATCATGAAATGTCATTTGAAAATGTTTGATGAGTAACATCTGGTCTCAGTGTTCAAATGATCCATTCTATCAACCCTAACAGGCATAAGAGGCAAAAAGGCAAAGCCTTTTTGTCACAGGGGTGAAAGGCGTCCTATCTCTTAGATTACTTCCAGACCTTCAGAGTCAACCTTTATTTAGCTGACCTTGACTTAGATTTCAGTATAAAACATGACAGTACATTACACAATCACAGAATCAGCTAGGCTGGAAAAGCCCTTTGAGATCATCAAGTCCAACATCTGACCCAACCTTGCCAACTAGAGCCCTGCCCTAAGTGCCACTTCCAGTCTTTCCTTAAGCATCTCCAGGGACAGTGACTCCACCACCTGCCTGGGCAGCCCATTCCAAAGCCCAATCACCCATTCTGTGAAGAAATTCTTCCTAATTTCCAACTTAAACCTCTCCTGGCTCAGCTTGAGGATGTATCCTCTACTAGTAACAGAGAGCTTAACCTAGTACAATCTTACTGAGGGAAAGAAACTAGATCACCTGCCAAAGTCAGAAAGGAAGAAAGCAGACAGGTAGGCAACAGCATCCACCCACCCTAAATCACACCCTGCTATCTACAATAAAAGGAAAGGAAACAGCTTTCTCTATTTTGTTAGAAAGAAGCCTCTTTTAGTCTATTAGTTATTTATACCAACAGTAACCTCTGAAGACTGCAATATCAACTGAATTTCTAAAAAAAAGAGAGGATGTAAAAATATGACTTTATTTAAGTCCTCAAAGTCCAGCATGAATCCAAGTGATAAATTTCAGAATAATTTTATTAGTACCTTCTGCCCTGTTTTAGGTAAAACATTCAAAGAGAAATAAAAATATACGGTAAATTACCAATATTTCATAGAAGAAAGAGAAATGAAAGATAAGCTTCTTGCAAAGATGTAGCTTGCAGGGCTGGGCTATAAAATAGTTTTTTTAAACATCAACCACAAGATATTGTTTACAACAGGCTTCCTTCTTATTTCCTCACAATCTGTTTGAAATTCTGTAAAAGCCAAAATTCTTTTGATAAGTGATATTCATGGAACAGATTAAGGCTTTCCTAAGACAATGAAAATTCCAAAGACATGCTTTTGTTAAAAATAAAATTGTTTTCTAAGGGGCTCTCTCCAAGGGCCAAACACATCTTCTGAAATTTTTTTCAGTAGTGAGATGAGAGAGAGCTGATAATATGTGAGTATGAATGCTGCCAATGCATTCAGAACTTCTTTTAAAAAGGTTATGGATATTTTCCATACCTGACTGCCTCTTTCTAGTTAACTCATGACCTGCAGTTTCCTTTCTATTTTTCCCCTGGTCAAAGATTCCTAACCAAGCAGAAGTAACCATCATTAGGGTAAACATGATGAAAGTAGAAAACACAGTAAGCAACTTTTGATTAATTTATTCTGTAATTGCAATGGTGTTCTTTTTGCCTGAAAATACCCTCAGTCAAGGACACCACTAAATTTTAAGGTATTAGGTTGAGAAATCCTTTTGGAACCGGTACTAACCATGTCACAGCCTTCATTTAGAGACCCCAATTCACTTTTAGATATTCACACCGTGTAAAAGAAAAGTGGAAGTTAAACAATAGCAGTCACCCTGCAGCATACCCAGTTTTTGCTCACCTAATTCCAAACAGTGGAGAATTAGAAAGGAGCAACTGAATTAGCAATGCTGACTGTGGTGCTGCTACAGGGCCCAGTAAGGTTGCCTTTCCTTTTTGTACCCTCTCTTGTCACTTACTCGCACCTTAACTTAGACCTCTTTTCTCTCTTAATCATTATTTGCTGATAGGAAAATCCACTACAAGTAACAAGAATGACATAAGGAAAGCCTGTATCTGGAGGCTCCCATAAGAGACGGTTCAGCCTATCTAGCCCCTTCCCATAGCTCACTGCTGCCAGAATATCTCCGGAGTGGTTTCTGTAAAACAGAGGCTGTGCAGTACAAAGTGGTCTGCAACTCTTCCTCACCAAGCACTTTCCTTTGCTTATTTGTCACATCCGATTTTCAGCAATTCATCAAACTCTTCCCGTTGTTAAAAGGATTTTTAAAATATGGGTTATTTGGTGGTGCTTTTTCATAAAGTGTTTTCTCCTACCACTTCTGGAAGTGTATTAGTCAATGAAAATACTGATAAAATCTACAGAAAGTGAAGACGGTCTATACCCATTCTGCAAGCAAAGTGTATTGGTCCTCTTTCTTCCAGGGTGAAAGTACTTGGCAATAGAAAGAAAAGAGCTTCTGACTACAGAGGAAACAAAAAACTGGCAGATGAAATCTGCCTGTTTAGGAGCCACCAATAACAAGTTCATCCTTAGACAAGGGAAATACGTCAGCCATAAAAGTGGAGTGGCAATGCTGTGAATGAGTATTTTATGTCACTCAAAGAATCACCAGCAAAGATGGTGGCAAGAGCAGTTTTAATATAGTAGTGACAGCATGACAGAGTTCATTGCCAAGGTCCACTCTACTGCTAACTAGACTGTTAAAATGTCCAGAGAAAAACCTAAAGTCAATCAGCCCAAACCCAAAATCAACTTCAGATCTGTGCAGAGGCTGGGGATGGAAAAAGGATGAGGTGGGAAAGGGTAAGGATGAAAAGGAAGATGAGGAAGATCTTTCTATTGAATCATAAGTTTTAGAGTTTGGCATGCCCTTGCCAGACCTAACCAAGGGTTTAGGCCTAAAAGTTTTAACTTGACTTCAATCTAGCAGCACTAAATTATTAGTCTAATTTAAATAATTCAGCAAAATATTCTGCTGAATTTACTATAAACACAACAGTAACTCACTTAAAGGCCTAATTTACGATTCGAAAGTACTTAAGAATCTAAGAGACCAGTATTCATGGGACATTTAGTTGCTCCAGCAAATTCAGCCTTTCACATCCAGAGGCCTAAAGGAGTATGTACAAGGTATAAACCTGTAAAAATTCCTCTTGAGTTCAGTGAAGTGCTCACAACAGATTCTTCTACACCTTCTCAGTGAGTGAAGGGTTGTGCCTTAAGGAGTAGGGGTATAATTCTGGGAGGGGATGAATCTCTCTCTCAAGCATAAGGCAAAGCAATCATGTATCTGTCCTGTTTAATGCCAAGGTATCTGCATTCCCACAGGCTTCTCCTAATAAAACCAACACCATGATGTATGGTAGTGAGTACAAGGGTCATTACTCTGTGCTTTCACCCAGCAGTAAAACACTCAAAAATACAATCTTCAGTTTTACAGAAAACAGCATAATTTAACATCTGTGCCAGAGACATTCTACATTAAAGGAACAACAGAAAAAAGGCCTAAAAGAGCTTTCTAAATGGCATGTATTATTTGGCCAGTGTATTATTATTTCTATTCATAATTAATGGAAATACAGATATTTTTTTTTGCTAATGGAAAAGAACCACTGCAAAGAGCACTTTGATTGCATTGTATTTATTACCCATCTTAGGAACTAAATATGCACTTAACCTGTAATTAAGGGTATACAATAAGAGCTTTGTAAATACTGGAGCTGAAAATGTACTCTCCACTCCACTTAGTACCATTAGGCAAAATATTTGCTCTAAGGACTGTCTCTTTCAAGTGCTAAAATTGTTTTTCTGGAAGAAAAAAGGAAGGAAAAGAAAAATCTTAAATGTAGCACTGCCTTGTCTCCTTACAGCTTTCACACTTGCCAAATGCTGTGTGCTCAATCAACACTGCATGTGAAAAATAACAAAAATACAGCCTGTGATGGCCTGAAACTTCCCGCTCTGCTGGGGAGCATGAGGAATGGATCCAAACAAGGAAAAAATCTGATGGGCAAAATCTGTTCACAAAAAAAATTCAAACAGTTTTGCTTGGAAGCTGTCCCATTGCATAGCAGCATACAGCAAAATGGGCAAGTCCATGCTTTACAGAGGGCAGTCACCCCTGACTTTGCCCAATTCCTGATCACCTCTGTTTTTCCACAACACACTCAGTCCTGACTTTCAGGCTTTATGCAGAGCAGATGGAAATTGCTGTAATATGGAAAGCAGAGAAAATTTGTGCAAATATGCTCAAATGCAGCCTCTCAGGAGGGCCATGCCTGACCCCACAGGTACATAACTATCTTGACTGTGCCACTGGAACATTAATATTCCACAAAATGTGTTGTGTTCCTACCTTGTTACGTGCCTAAGCAAGAGCTAAGAGTGCTTCTTATTTTGTGATAATTGGCAACAAAATTTGACCTTAGAAAAGCTTTATATTTCAGTTTCAAAAAGAGAAAAGAAGACTAAGTGACATAAATAAACCTCAGATAATTTGCAATTTCTTTGCAGAATTCAAAAATCCTTTCAAATTCAAAAGTAATGTACTTTTTCTTTGAAGTAATGAATATCAAGGCCTTAGGCTCAGATATTTAATCCGGCTCTTCCAAACAACTTTCTAGAGATGATTCAGCCTCCAGGCATATGGAATTATTTACAAATTTGCATGTAAATCTTTAAAAAATAGTCCTTTTAAAATTAATTTTTCACTTCTCTTTTAAAGATTTTGGGCTCATATCTCACTGGATTGATTTATTAAATAAGCTTATAATGCCATGTAGATGAGCAGTATGTGGCACATGCTTTTAGGAGCAATTTAATTCCTAGTAATAATGAGAGAGAGAGGAAATCTTCATGGCAATGCCAGATCCTGATATTATGTGAACAAGTAACAGGGAAGGGTTTGAGATTCCCTGAAAGTGTAATTGTCTTTAAATTACCCACTGTAACAGCTGTCCCAATGTTAATAATGACTTTGGCACTGCTCTTGGGAGATACCCTGTCTAGTCTATCTGTATTTCCTCTGAGCAGAGTTAGCAACTGTTATTGTAAATTACTGATTCTGTATTAGAATGTCTTATTCCTTTTGGTGGAGCTTCACCACTGGAGATTCAGGGAGGGGAGAAGAGCCACGTTGCTGCAGTTGCAAGCGTTTTTCTATTTAAGACCTTTGTGAGTCCTAGTAGTAAGACTTGCTACAGGCTACAGTCTGCAGGTAGCTTGGAGCTGCCATTTCACACATTTTCTTTGGAAGTGTGCATCACTTCTTAAGTGAAACAACTTGTGACTGAACCAACATTGATGGCTAAGCTCGGAATTGGCATTAGAGGGTAGGATATCCTTTAGTCCTTAGGTGCTGTACCTGACCGTGATTATGACAGTTATTTCTTCCACTCCGAGTGCAGTCTGTCTCTGAAAACTGCTCCTGGTGCTTTGTGCCATGGAGGATGGGATGCTGAGTGCCATGACAAGGACAGACAGACAATCTAGGGAATATGAGGCAACACAGAAGATACTACAGGAGGAATTCAGGCAAATTGAAGCAGAAATTTCCCAATGTTTCTTGCCACGGCAACAATTCCAGTTAAACTTCTTTTTTTGTCTATTTAAACTTTTAATTTTAATCCTGTGCATATCACAGAGCAAATGTAGTTGCTTGCTAAAAAAAACCCCAACAATAAACCCCCCCCCCCCCCAAATTAGCTCCTTTTCAGATACCCCTGCTAAGTGAGATACTGTCTCCTGCCCTCCAGCCTGTACATTTATTGAAAAACAATGCCAGACACATAGTCTCCCTCATCTGACCTTCTTCCCAAATTCCATCCATGAAGAAATGTTATGCAAATTAGAAAAAAACCCAAAACCCCTCCCATCCTCATTTTATCATTCAAATTATAAAAAAAAACCAAACCCAAACTCATTTGAAAGAGTCAGCCTTGACTTTTTCATATAGCTCAACTAAATCCAGCTGGCTTCAGCTCTTATGCCTCAAACTCAGCATTTCCTCATCAATCTGGCTGCCATGTCATGTTCTTGTTTCTCTTACCACAACAGGATTCTCTAATAGAATAGAGTAGTTTCTCTACTAGTTTACTAGTAGTTTCTCTACTAAACAAGAATACACAATTAACAGGTGGTGTTTTAATAAAACTTTATGCTTAGCATAAAACAAAAATTTCTACTCATTACTATCTGCCACAGCTGTCAGAGTTGACCACAGAAGCCAGCTGCAATCTGTCCTCTGTTCCAGTGCTTCCCACAAGATGCTCACAGTCCTATGGTATGATGATGCTAAATTCAAACTTTTTGGATATTATTCACAGATCATATCATGCTAACAGTCACTTTCGCTTCAGTTTAATCTGAGTATTAGTCTCATATTTTTCTTTTAAAGTTCCCAGTGGGTGTAAGTGCTCCAATGTGCTGTGCACAAAAGTGCTGATAGCTCTACAGGAGCACTAAAAACGTAGATGTGTAGATGGACCTGATGCAAAGCTTTACAGCAAATCAGAAACTATTTATCAGGATGNTATAAAAAAGTATCATATCGCTTCTATTTTATTATTATGCTATGGCCTAACTCACTACTTAAAATGATTAATACAACATTACTAAAAAAAGATTAATACAACATTACTTTCAAACATATCACATATAGTACTCATTTTAATATTTGTGAAAAGCCAATCATATAATATGCATTTTTCACAGATATCAACACAGATAAAGCTCTCTGTAAGTACAAAAGAAAAAAAGGGAAAAGAGTAATAATTTAGACCCCCCCATATTATAAAATAAATAGAACCTAACTGATCATTCTTCAAGCATCATATTCTGAGCTCTTATATAATCATTATTAAGGAGAAAACAAAAAATTGTTTGATCAAAAAAAATTTACCTGCATAATATTCATTTAAGGAGGAAACTGTAAATGATCATCATTAAATGTTTTCTGAGGAGAACAGAAACCTAGATGACATAATAGAAGTAATTGAACTTCATACTAATTAACTGAGAATTTTCATTGACATTAATTAGCATCCTATTGGGCATATAAGGTTAGCTAGAGCATAGCTGTATTAACAGATACTGAGGAAAATGGGCCAAGAGGAATTTTAATGCACTGCTCTGTCATTAGTGGTCTGTCCCACTAGACAAGAGTTTTGCTAGATTATCCTAGATTCACAAAATTTGGAGTGTGATAGGGTTTTCTTCAGTCCTTTTTGCAAAATCTAAAATGAAAAAAAAAAAATTAAAATGGAGACTGTTCATACTTGATCTAACCTGTAATTTAATTTTTGAGTTCTTTCACTTCACATTTTATGCCAAGATCTCTTTTGAAGATAAGAAGACCACTGTGGTAGGACTAATAGGAAATGTTAAACAGCAGAACACCAGTAGTGAATGTACACACCTTCAGTTCTGACTTGATTTTCATCTATTCCTATCTCTTTCTAATTTCACCTTTCACCTAAAACTCTCATAAAAAACCAGACATCTGTCACATAAAACCTGTCATGTGAAGCTATCAATCTGCCCTTCTGAGCAGTGCGAAAGTGGCCTTTTCACATGATCCTAAAGTTTATTTTGCATAATGTCCTAGAGTGACTTT
>WBMY01001931.1:3678-38130 GCA_013397315.1 Donacobius atricapilla
GCTGTTTTGCTTGTGGCTTTCTCCACTTTTACTTTGATTATTTAATAAATTCCTTTGATTATTAAATTGGCCGATTCATTTATCGCAGAAGGGACCACAGTGGGTCAGCTGGTCCAACCTTCCTGCTCAAGCAAGACCAGCCTAGACAATGCACAGGATTGTGTAGCGGGGGGTGGTTCTTGAATATCCCCAGTGATGGGAGACTCCTCAACCTCTCTGGACAATCCGTTCCAGTGCTCGGTCACCCACACAGTGAAGAAGTTCATCTTCATGTTCAGGTGAAACTTCCCATGGATGAGTTTCTGCCCGTTGCCTCTTGTCCCATTGCTCGGCACAACCGAGCAGAGCCGGACTCCATCCTCTTACCACCCCACCTTTAGATATTTACATACACTGACGAGAGCCGGCACGTCTGAACGGGGCAGAAAGGACCGAACCCGTCCGAGACAGCGGCCAGCAGCTGCCAGCCAGCTCCGCGCCGCGGGAGGAGCGGGCAGGGCCGCACCCCCGGCCCTCACAGGCCAACATGGCGGCCCGGCCGCGCTCCCCTCTCCCTCCCCCCGCCGCGTCCTGGCGTCACATCCTCGGTGCCCCGGCAACGGCCGGACGTGGCGGGCGCGCCGGGAACCCGGAAGCGGCGGGCGAATCGGGGCGGGCGGCGCTACCGGCGGGGCNGGCTCGCCGGGGAGGGCCCTACGGACGTATCGGCGGGGTGCGTGTCTGCGTGTGTCCCAGAGCTTCATAACCCCTACAGAAGTGGAGCTTCTGGGTTAATTTGTTAAAGTGGGGCATGCAGAAGGTACGAGGGAGGTTGTAACTCTTGGTGGTGCCGCTTAATCGCGGGAGTTCAGTCTGATTCCCTCGGGGATGCTGCTTTGGTTTCAGGGCCTGAGTGCGTCCTCACTGAACTTAGGCCTGAAAAGACACTGCAGAGAAAAATCACGGAGACTAAAAGTTAAGCCATGTTCTGGTAAACAGACAGAATAAATCTCAAGTACAGTTGCCGTGTAGCACTGATAAACTACTACTCATCCATCTCCCCATCATGCAAGAAGTCTTCATTGCAGGAAAGGTCATTCCAACAAATGGCAGCTCGTGGAGGGATGGAGAAGAGTCTGATGTTGAGGAAAGCCTTACTTGTCGACTTGTATAAGTCTACATAATGGAAGTGTAAGATATCCTGAGTTAGAAGGGACCGATAAAGATTAACAAATTTCAGTTCCTGGCCCTGCACAGGACATCTCTAAGAATCATACCATGTGCCTGTGAGCATTTTCCAAACGCTTCTTGAAATTATCAGTTTGGTGCCAGTGAGGAATCCATTCCAGGGCCCAAACACCGTCTGAATGAAGACCCTTTTCCTAATATCCAACCTAAACCTCACTGAGGCAGTTTCATGCCATTTCCTTGGGTCCTGCTCCTGGTCACCTGCTTTTTCTAGTTGTTTTTACGTGGTGGGAGCATTATTGAAAATCACCATATTTTTTTCTCTGGATGCTAAATATGAAACACCTTAGTATTTGGAAAAAGTTGCAGGGAAAATAAGTATACTGTACTGAGTGATATTTACTAAACTATTGTGTTTATTTGTAAGAACTATAAGTGACTGCTAAACTACAAGAAAAAAATTGGCATTGAGTTTTTAATATTTTTTGTTGATGTTCTTTGAAGCGTTGAAGGAACTTTTCAGTTTTACTGTCTTAAAAGTATCTACTAAATGAATCAAAGATGTGAGCTATGGCAAGATACTCTACATGCTGCACTTTTTCATAGCAGTGAGCTACAGGTAGCTTTCCACTGCAAAGTGTTTGCTTTTTATTGCACAGCACCAAAGAAGCCTATTATACCTGTACTGGTAGTAAAGGGCTTCATACAAAAATTTAAATGTAAGTCGTGGTGCCACAAACTGTTATCTTGTAATAGCTGGACACTGGCTGGGCTTCATACCCTTCCAAATTCTTTTGGAGCAAGATTCATGCAATAGATTCCTCCCCTTTCAAGAAAGAGATTATCCCTCTGCCTTTTGGAAACTAAAAATATCTCCAGAGATGCTCTGGTGTTCAACAGCACAGTTCATGCAAGATGTAATTTGCAGGGTGTAGGAACAAGAGAGCTCAGGAACAGCAGTCCTTGGAGGAACGGAGAGCAGGTATGAGAAGGATAATGATTGCAGTCACTCTCAGGTGTCTTCAGGTATGTGTATGTGGGAGATGTGACTTCCTGTTGCTTTTATGAAATTCTGGCAGCAAGCCCATGAGGAGAGCAGTCTTCCTTTTGAGGTGGCAGTCTCGTACTTTTCCTTGCTCTCCTCTCATTGGGCCAATTTTCCTGAAGTTCTGCTGACCACCCTATGTACCTTCTCCAGCAGGAGCGGCTTCCTGCTTGCACAAAGCAAACCAGCCTCCATGACACCGTGTTGCTGCTGCTCAGTCCCAGGATCGAGAGCTAGGAAAACAATTCCTGGCTTGATTCTTTAACTTCCAACTCAGTGCAGCAGCTCCTTCCAGAGCAAAATCTGAGCAGTTGATTTTTACTTCCTTTTCTAGGCTGCCCCTTTTGCTCCTCATCATGAGCCTACACAAGTTTTAGTTTTAGAGTTGGTCTGTACTCATGAAGGTTGGACAAATGAAAAGTTAATCAGGTCCATATTTAAATACGAATTACAGAGATAAATCAAGTTTTCTCACTTGTGAAGTAGAGAATCGGCACTGCTCTGGATATTTCAGCAGATAATTGTGGCTGCTTTGCAGATGGGAGTATGTTGGGGATGACTGGTGTGTCATGTGTTAGCCACACCAGGTGCTTCTGCAAGAATGCCAAAGGTCGCAGGAGCCCAAATGAGCAAGGCATGCTGTTCCTTTTGCCAGGGAACAAGTTTCCTACCTGTTTTGCTTTCAGATGCTTCAAGGAACATGGAAGTACTGGCTTTATTTGCAAGCACTGGGCTAGCCATTTACAGCCAAGAGAGCAGGAGCACTCCCTCCCCACCACCCCTGCCACTTCAGCGGAATTGGTGGGTTCTGTTCAGTATCTTGCACCAGCCAGCTTTCAGGTGACTCCTCTTGGAGCGTTCTCTGATAGCAAAGATCAGCTGAAGCAGTAGATCCCAGTTTAAACAAGAATGGCAGTATCACATTAGATTAGAGTGGCTTTTAGGTCGTTAACCAGTTTCAGATGTGTTTGGACAAAAAGGATAGAGAGTAGCCAAAGTAGTTTGTTGTGCTTTTTGTCAAAGGAAGGAACTGTGCTGTGAACCACATCAGCTGGATTTTAGTTTTTCTTGATAAGCTTCCAGTTCAGGTTTCACAAACCTGCTTTGTTTACTAAGTGGTAGTAGGTGCAGTTGAATGGATTACAGAGAGAGCTCTGGTTTTGCTTGAAGTAGTCCCCAGTTTCATTTTATGTTTTGGGTTTGTTTGTATTTGTTTAATCTACAGGCAAGCATAGAGAGACAGTGAAATTTGAAGACCTGTCCTGATTTTTCCTTAGGAATTACATCAACCAAGCTGTGTTAGTGTAGTTTTTATTGCAGACCATAGACAAGTGCCTCTTGGTTTATCTCTCACTTCACTGAAGACATTTTACCTCAGAATTCAGACTTTCTTTGCTGGTCTTACAAACCTGCATACAAAGGCAGTAAATCAGTAATGATTTGATGGCTCTCTGTGAGGTAAACCTGTATGTGAGGAATCTGATCAGATTGAGCGTTATCAGCTTCAAAAGCTATAGAGTCTCAAGGCTCTGCACTGTGGTTACCTTTACCAGCACAATCTGACAGTCATGCTGAACAAGTAAAGCAGATAATGCCACCATTAGCACAAAAGTTTGAGGGAAGATGCATTTGCTTATTTGCTACTGTTCTAGAGATGCCTGGAGGGTGAGAGCTTTCAGTTCATCTGTATAATAACAAGGTTTAGAGCTGGAATCATATCTATGCTATATTTAGGTTGAGGCAGAGGTACTTCCTTTCCTCTTTCACTGTGGAAAGCTTTTGGCACATCAAAAATGTTCTGAGCTTTTTTGTGGTTTGAATTTCTCTTTTGCCTTTCCCTTTGAAGGACAAGGCAGTGCAAGTGGTGTTGATCAATGCATTATGCAGTCAGATTTCAAAGCAGGTGTAGCCCCTTGAGGATCCATCCCTCCAGAGTACTGAAATTGCTGAATCCTGAATTTTGTCCAAATGACAGTGGGTTACTTCTGCTGGTGTAAGATTTGTTAAGATTTTAAAATCTCTCCTTCGTTGGCATCTTAATGCAGGATGAAAGTCCCAACCAAATATTTACAATTTTTGCTCAAATGCAGGGAGCAATAGTGTTATTGCAGGTGGAAGGAATCTCACTATTTCCCAGGAACAGGCACAAAGTTAATAGATTACTAAGTCTGTTTTGTTCTTACTGAGGATATTATTTGATGAATCTTCTGAGATTTGGCTGCCCCTTACAATTGTTGTCAGTCCTACATTTGTAAATTTTCATGGTCAGTAGTAGAAGATCCAGATATATTTGTGGTGACGGGGAAGGGATTTTGCAGAGGAGCTCACAGCTAAGTGTTTTCATTTGTTCTAAGTGAGAACAAAATTAGTGGAGTTTGCATTATATCTGAATTATAGGAAAGAGAAAGCAGACAATGAGTTTACAAAGCCTACATAGTCTATTAAGATAGCAAAATGTGTGTTAGAGCGCATCTTCCACTGTGAAATTCAAGAAATAATTTTCTGCAGAGGCAGAAACCATTGCTGGTTTATAAAGTCTTTGTTTCAAGAACATGAAATGGTTTTTGTATGTTTTAGCACGTTAATTAATGCTCCCACAAATGCTCTCTCCCATGTGGTGGTTATGTGGTTGTTTTATTTTTTTCTCAGTAGTTTGTGTGCAGCACAAGGAAGGGCTTAGTGGTTTCTTTTTTTTCATCTTCTCTGACACGAAATGTCGGTACTCTGCTTTTTAATGCAACTTCACTGAATTCTTGATTTCATGATGACAAAGAGATTTAGTAGACTTTTTTCTAAAAAATATGCTCAATAGTGACTGAAATGTAAATCATTAAGAATTCTATGTAAAAATTTGAAGGCAATTAAAACCTTGTTACATTGCTATATAAATGCATAAAGGGGCCGGCCACCATCATAGTTGCTACATTCTGTTCTTGTCTGAGTCTGGAAAAGGGTATAAGAGAACTGGAGAAGATTCTGGGGGAAAAAATGTGAGGAAGATGGAGAATAAACTGCTCCTGCTCATGTAGAAAGAGAGGTGATTCAAAGGAAGGTCTGTAAGATTTGGAGTGAGGGTGAAAAAGTGAACCGGCAGCATGTGCTTATTGTGCCTTGCAATATTATCACCAGACAGTATTTGATGGAATATATTGAAGAATACAAAAGTATAGAGAGGTTTATAAAATAATATATTAGATCTGTCAATGATTATTAACAATGATGGTTCAAGTGCATTCTCTTATTTGGGGAGATACTCTTCCAAAGTAGGAAGCTGTGGGGAAGTTCCAGTATTTACTCTGGTTTTTGTTGCACCCTGGAGTATCCCGTGCTTGCTGTTTAGAAAGTATTTTACAGGATTTTGTGTGGGTTTTCATTTAACCCACTGTGGTACATATTTCATGATGCATGACTTTCACTGGTGACTTTTAAACGAAATAAGACAATCCTAGTGTATGGTTGCAGCTTTAAAGAGAAATCTAAAATGTATGGGTTGTCCGTTAATTTGCAGCACTTTGGGTATTTGTTGAGCACCATAATTTACATTTTATGGAGAGGAATTCACTAGGAGTATAGAATAACTTGATATATTGTGGTAGGAGATGTTACTTGGGGTACAGAAAGTGTAGTAGGGACACTGCTACAGTTGTCTGGAAAATTACTTGCATTGGCAGGAGGACCTTGAGAACTGGAAGAAACAAAGTTTTTAAGCTGCACAGCTGTCATCACACTTGCAAGCTTTGTTGTAATCTTCTGTCTGCTTTACAGATCAAGGTACTGAAAAACATGAAGGAGCAGGTACTTCTGGGATTACTGATCAGGAAAAGGAATTGTCGAGCAGTGCATTACAAGCTTTTCAGGTAAGACAAAGTCAAATTCTCAGACTTCAAAATTACCACATTACTGCTAAGTGGGCTTGTGTAATTGTTTTTCCTGTTTTCTTAATACAGTTGCAAATGCATTAAGAGGATGTTAAGTAGTGCTAGTTGTGTTATAAAGACAGCACATGCATTTTCTATCTGCAGTGATCTGAGAAGACTGGACAGGATACTTGAACAAGAGCACTTTTAAACTTGATTCTCAAAACTTAGTAACCTTTAAAGCTATATGATGAGTTACTTAGAAGAAGCAGGCTTCTATTCTGCATCAGCATTGGAAATGCATGCTCTCTCAGAAGAATTAATCACATCAAGCTAAAAATGGTGTGTTAGTGTTTTAAAGGAACCTCATATATTTAAAAAACAGCAATGAAGCAATCACTTTTGTGTTTTAGCATCATGCTATATTCTTTCACAAAAAGTGTTGTATAATGCCCTGTCACTTTGCGCTGAAGCATATTTCTGAATGCGTAACACCTACAGTCAGTGTCTACTACTTGTTTTGTGTTTCTTGAAAGTTTTTTTTCTTCTGTGTTGAAGTTCAGGTACCAGGTCTTTCAGTTTTTCTTTCTTTGTATTGTCTCCTAATTTTATGTAGTGTGACAGGAAGTATAATTGCTTTTCCTTTCAATTGTATCTCTGTCTCCAAAATGCTTTGCTTTAAACTAAGTTTTAAAGTTGTGCAATAGGTCAGAGAAGCATTTATGTGTTGAGTTTTCGGATTCTTGCTTCAGTGTTTCACTCATTATTTCTATGTTTCACCCATTTCCTTACATGACCTGCATGTAGTTGATTCTTAAGACTGTGTTGTTCACTGATGTCTTTTTGAACTCTGTCTAGCTCACGCTTTTTCATTAACATTTTAGCCAGCGGCATTTGATCCTGAGAACCAAAGACACATGAGAGTCATTTGTTTTCCACCTTCCCCACACATCTAAATGCCTAAAACACTTTCGATCTGCTAGTGATTTCACCTTTACTTTCATCCTGGTCCAGTGTATCTGGTTTGTCTTGTCAAATCTTTTCTTGCTTTAAGAATTCTCTGAATCCATGGAGTGAGGTGGCACCGGATGTGAGCAGAATTAATTTGATGCCTTGTTTGCCAATTTCTTGCTATTGAATAGCTCCACATAGCATTGTGGACTGCCTCCCATGCTGCTTTATCATATTACGCAGTTGCAGTCTTAACAGAATTTTTATAAAATTGGGTATTATATTCTAGATCCTATCTAGCAGAGGGACATAAAGGACTATTAGCTGATGAAAAACATCACAAAATAAGCTGAGTATTTAAAGGTTCAAGGTTTGTAGTCTGGCTATGGTTAGAAGCCTTGTTGCAGTGATCTGAAAGCTCCTACAGAAGAGAAGCTCCAAGTGTGAGTACTGGAAGAGAATCACTCGGAGATGAACTGTCTCAATTAAAGAGCATGCTAGCAGTTGAGTTGCAAGTTCCTGTGTTTGCACACAAGACCACAAGGCAATCTGTGCTGTTGGTGCTTAGAGTTGTGAAAATGTGTCAATGTCCTGCCTGGGAGACTGAAAGAACTGGAATGGTTCCATGGAAAGGAACTGCAGAATGGCAACTTTCTTCGGAAGAGCACAAGGATCCCAGAGCTCTTCTCTGTTGTATTCTGCCCTTAATATGAAGTTACTCAGGAGTCTGGGAGGAGCTCTGTGGAACAGCACCTGAAAAGGAGGAGTAAGTGGAGGGTGGTACTCAAGACCCTAGCTTTTGGGTGTGAACCATTGATAGAGATGGAAATGCATCTGCTTGTCTGTCTGACCGCATGGGAAGTAACTCTGATATGGAAGAGGTGAATGTGATTATTCCTGTGTAGGAATTGAGCAGTTGAAAGTGGAGCATCATCTAGGCTTAATGTAGTTGAAAGAGTGAAGAGTTCTCTTTCATTCCTTGATGCCGCTAAAGTCCTCCTGTACCAACACAGAAAAGACCAAAACTGAAAGCAGGCTGAGATGCATGAATCTGCAAGTCCTTGTTTATTCCTATGGTCAAAGAAGGTGATTTTTCCATTAAATCACACATCAGTGGAGCATCATGCTTGGCTCCTAGTTTCTCTTTAGGTGTGCCTAGGTGGTTAAATACTTCATCCAACAGCTAAAGCTTGTAAAAATGTTCTTTAAACCTGTTCTGGGAAAGTGACACTTTCTTTTTCCAATCTCTCTTGAGCTAACTTCTGTAGATCAAATTGTACATCACTATATATTCAGATAAACTGAAGACTGAACATAAAGTGTTGGACTGGAACTTGTGTAAGCAACTGTAGCTGCTCACTGTTCATGAAATGGGGAAAGATTATGAAAACTGAGGAAACAGAGTCTTGAAACTTAATATGATAAGAAAAATGAGAATAACTCTTTTCATGGAAACATCTGTTAATAATCTTAGTTTTGTCCCTACTCCACCAAATTATTTTTGAAGTTTGGGTATGACTTCAACATTTAGACTTGCTTCTCATCCATGTTAGTCTGCGTAAATAATGAAGTATGTGTATAGACATTTAGTTCACTTGTATTGATAAAGGAAAGACTGTTATCTTCTAATGCATGCTTCTGGTATGTGTGCAATTTACAGGCTGGAAACTATGATGCTTGTTTACAACACCTAAATACCCTTCAAGACATAAACAAAGATGACTACAAAATAACTTTGAATACTGCTGTGGCAGAGTTCTGTAAAAGTAATCAGACTACCACAGACAATTTGAGACAAACCCTTAACCAGCTGAAAAACCAGGTAATGCAACCCTATTGACATGGCATTTGATTTTGAATACTATTAACGGTGGTAGGATCTTTCAGTGAAGTAGGAGTTAAACTTCTGCCCCTTTCCCCATAGATTTAATAAAAGAAGGAAGTAACATTACTTTAAAACATCTGAGTCAGTTTAATCCTGTGTTTTTAACTATTGTTGAAATTGGTCTGAGATTATAACAATAGAAGGTCCTGCTATGTTCTTTCTATAGAAAGTTCCTTAACATGAAATAGTTTGTGAAATAATAAAAAAGTGAAAATATTACTACTACTCAATTGACAATATTCTATTTCATTGTATGTTTTTTTTTTTTTGCTGTGTTAATGTGCAACAACGGTGAAGTTTATTAGGTCAGTAAGTTATAATTTGCCTTTAGAGAAATTCATAGGTTTGGATGGGTTTTTTTTTAAATTCCTGGTACTTTAAAATCATAGGTACTGAAAGTTTAATGAAATGAGTGGGGTTTTTTCAGGTTCACTCTGTTGTTGAAGAAATGGATGGTTTGGATGATGTTGAGAACAGTATGCTGTACTACAATCAAGCTGTAATCCTGTACCATCTGCGTCAGTATACTGAAGCTATATCTGTTGGGGAGAAGCTGTACCAGTTCATAGAGCCTTTTGGTATGTAGGCAGGAAGAAGAATCTTGCTCATTCAAGAACTACAGAAATACAATTCAGTCTTTTTCACTATCAGACAAGGGATCTGTAATTTGTCTAATACAGTTTTAAGAAAATAGGTAGGGTCTGGATGAAGAATATGTTTTACCTATATCAAGGACAACAAACTAATTTGGGGGAAGGTGCTTCAGAGAGCTTTAGCAGACAAGTGCTATGAAACTGAAATGGATTTTTTTCAACTTGAGAAGGTATTTATGTAAATAATATGTACAAGCTAATGAAATTATTTTAAATCTAATGTTTTGAGTTGTCATGCAACTTCACAGGTGGGTGTCTGTTTTTCAGGGCACTCATTTTTAAATACCTTTATTAGGTAATACATAATTGTATGTACTTATATCTGTGTACAAAGTCTGCAACTTTTATGAACTATGATACCTTGTGTAGTGGAGTTGCCATACTTGTATGAAATAATTTTATAGTCCTTGTTAACTTTTAGAAGTGAGAAGGCTGAAGGATGTATGTGTGTGGGTCTCAGTAAATTAAGTAAATGCTACTGTGTTTCTGCTTCAATTCCTCCCAGTTTTGAGTATACATAATTGGGACTTACTTTGTGAAGTCAGCTAAATAGAGATGTGTTTGTACAGAATCTTTTTGAGTTCTGTGGGATTTTACATCTGCATATGGCTCTGTCTGTTTAGATGCTGCATCTTTGGTGCTGATCTGCTTAGATCAGTTCTCAGAACCTATGAACATGAAATACTTGTTAAGCTGTCTTTAGTCTGTGCTTTTATGCTGATGACATTTGAATGGATGAACTTTCTTTTCAATGTATGTACTTAGCTGTGGGTTGGACATGGCTGCATTATTTTTTCTTATGTAATATATTGATTTTTCTCATAATGCTGCATAGATGGTGCTTTATAGTAATTTTTTTCCATCCATGTTTGGAGGGATTGGTATTAAAGCTGTAAAACAATTTTTTCTTCTTTGCTTTACATAGAAGAGAAGTTTGCCCAGGCTGTGTGCTTCTTGCTTGTAGACTTATACCTGTTAACTTACCAAGCTGAGAAAGCCTTGCATCTGCTCGCTGTTCTGGAAAAAATGATTTCACAGGGCAACAATAACAGCAAGAATGGAAAAAATGAGGTAAGCTTAAAATCCTACAAATGCCATTAAATCTTTATCAGATGTATGCTTTAGCTCAATCCAAAATCAGTATCTTAAAAGACTTTTGAAGTATAAAACTGTGTTAGATCACCTGTAACTTTAGACAGCAGCTGAAATATGCTAGTAACTGAGTTAATTGTGTACAGCAGCTGTTTATTCCTTCTCTTTCATCCTTTTCTCTTACTCCAGGGAGCTAAGATATCTTTCTTCAGTCAGAGAGTTGCATTGGAAAGGCAGTTGTCTCGAGGGTCAAATATTGTTTGTCTTTGATTATGACCGTATGAGACCCTAAGTTTGAAAGTGAAGTCAGTGTCAGAGGAACTGCAGTTGCATGGCATAGGATGGGAAATGAAATATCTTTTACATAGTATCTGAAAGTATAAGGCACGCTTTCAAATGAAGTGTTTCATGCTCCTTTTGGAAAAATCAGTAGAATCAGTGGTGGCTTGGAGATGAAGAGAGGGCATTTCAGTGTTTTCCTATTGATGGAATGTCACACTTAAAATATTTTCTCCTTAAGTGTATATAATTCTACTGAAGGAAGTATTAAAGAGGTACTCTAGAATGTGCATGTCATCCTTCTAGGCAAAAGAATTCTTTTTAACTGCAGAGCAACATAGTGTAACACTAATGTTAGTACAGAGTTCAGCTCTTCATAGGCTGGTGTGGTTCAGGGATTTTGATTGTTAAACTCAAGTTAGTTTCTGGTGGGATGTGTATATTTTGATATTAAATACTCAAAACTGTATTATTATTCTATTAAATACTTACTTTTCTTCATGTGAGTTGAATCTGTCAACTGAATTTAAAAGGTGACTAACAGTAATGCTTCCTTTTTTTGTTTGACAGTCAGGTAATAATACCAATAAGGATTCCTTGAATCAAAAAAATGAAAGTGGAGCTTTAATAGAAGTTGCTAAATCTAAGATACATCAGGTAAGGGTCTGCAAGTTTTTTATACAAGAACGTTACTTCAAGGGTTTTCTAAATCTGAGTGTCATCTCCTTCAAAACTAGTTCAGCCCAAATTATGATGCTTTCTCTCTCCTTGTTGTAAAACAAAACAATGAATTTTTCTATGTCTTCCTTTTTGTAAGCTCCATGTACAGGAAAAAAATGACCTAACATCCTGCCTACCACCACCATTTCAGTCCTTGTGTGTTGTTATAGTTTCTTTACATGGCAGTTCACTGCATTGAATTTATCTGTTCAACCTCCAACAGTCTAAATCAGCCAAGATTTTATTTCGCTGTACTGTTCTCTTGAAAAATATGTGAACAATCAGAGTCTTTCTCTATTAGCATTCACTTACTAGTGTTTTCAGTTTAGCAGGTAAATGTCTGGGATTAAGATATTAGATTATTTTAAGTAGTTTGTCATTTTAAGTGCTCATATCTGTGAATATAGAGCAGCTGTTGGCCATTGAACAAAATGTTCATCTGCTTATTGTAAATACAAATCCTCTAAATGTGGTGTTAAAAGTCTGCACAGAATTTGTTTTTTGTGAAGACTTTTTGAATAGCTTTTTGCTACCATTTTAAAGATGTATACAGACTATTCTGCAGTAAATATCTACATATGTTTTTTCTTGCAAATCTGCAGAAATTATTGTATATTATTTAACAAATCTAATTTTTTCACAGTATAAGGTGAGAGCCTATATCCAGATGAAGTCATTAAAAGCATGCAAAAGAGAAATCAAATCTGTTATGAATACAGCTGGGAATGTAGGTATTCTTAAGACTGTTGTTTTTCAAATCTAGATGTATTCTCTATCTTTAAACTGAATTTGCTAATGTTCTTTACAAAAAAAGGGCTTATTGAGGGCGGATGTTTGAAGTAATTCTTCATGCAGTTGGGTTTGTAATCTCTGCAAATGCAATTAATGTAGAGTTTTCTTATTTGTGCTGTTTTTAGTTGCTGAAAAAATATGCTTTGTGGTCCCAAAATAACAGTGAAACACTATGTAATAAACAGGTTCAGCATTCTTTATAATTGAAATGAAATAAGTTTTAGTTACTATAGATGTTATGCATATTACAAATTTGATGTGATTGGTAGTTTATAAAAGATTAATTCTGGGATATATGGGCATTTTGGGGGGTTGTTTTTTTTTTCTTTTTGTTGACATTTTTTGGAGGCTTATATCTTGCTGGAAAACAAGTTTAACAGAAAACCTTCTGGATCATGAGGTTTCTGTTGGCAGACCAGGAAGATTACAGCCTGCCAGGAACTCTGCAGGGAGGGGAAGTGTGAGGAGAAAGGTATTAGAAGACAGGTTAGAGACCCTCTGCCTGTAGCCATTTCCATGATAGGGTTCTCTAAAGTTCGTGACAGTTCTTGAAAGTATTATGGCCTAAACTCATTTATTTTTAAATGGCATCAGAGGCAAGTTTGTGAAGTGATATAACACTAGCAGTAGAAATCATCAACTAAGAGATAACAAACTATTGTTTTCTCCTTCACAGTCAGCTCCTTCTCTCTTTCTTAAGAGCAATTTTGAGTATTTGAGAGGCAATTACCGTAAAGCTGTCAAACTTTTAAACAGCGCCAACATTACTGAACATCCAGGCTTCATGAAAACAGGTAAGATAAAAAACCCTTCATCCTGCAGGTACTTCAATGTCTAGTACAATAGGACTACTTGTTGATATCAATTTTAAGGCTATTAATAATTACTTAACAGTGTCAGCCCTGAAAGTCATAGGTTTATATGCTGGATGTGTTTCATCTTCCTTCTTGCACTCTTTCACATAACACTGTGGTGAGTTTCATTGAAGGTTCTTCTACAGAAGGCTGTAATTGTCCATGAAAATGGATTTCTGAAGCTGTGTTATATTTGCAAGGCTCATAATTGAGTCTCTTAATCAATAAATGAAACAAAAGGCAACTTACTAGGTCTAGAACTGAGGCCTTTCTGGAAGTTTTCATGCTTAAAGTTCTCTTTATGATTTAATTTTTTTTTTAAACTTTACTGTCTTGTAACTTCTTTGCATTTGCTTTTTTGTACAGTATAATGTTCACTTAGTAGTCTTCCTAGGCTATGACTAAAATAATGGTCTGGTAATGTGGATTTTCAGGGTGGGTTTTTTTTTTCTTTTGCTTTATTATCCATGTTAACCCTGTAAAACTTGTCACCAGCAGATAAGTGAAAAGTTTAATTTTTTGTCCTTTATTATTTAGAAAGAACCTCTCACAGTGTTACCTGAACATATATTTAGGAAGAAGAGTGCATTTCCTGTTTGTATGGTTAGGTTGCCATAAATATATATGTATTTATATCAGATAAACACCATCATCCATGAACATCTCACTGAAAAGCATGTTTAATAGACTGCCATAAGATGGTGACCCATGCAAAAGTGGTTGGAGCATTTCATGGGCTTAGCAACAACTTTCACTTTCTGAAAATGGTCTTTTGTTGTTTTCTCAGGTGAATGCTTAAGGTGTATGTTCTGGAACAATCTTGGCTGCATCCACTTTGCAATGGGAAAGCACAATTTAGGAATTTTTTATTTTAAAAAAGCCTTGCAAGAAAATGATAATGCATGTGCACAGCTTGGAACAAGTAGTTCGGATCCAGGTAAGCAAGAGATTAAAATAGATGGTGGAAGAGGGATTGACAAATCTAGGAAATAGAGAAGAGAAGGTTAGGGTAATTATCAGCAAAATTCTCCTTCCATCTCTTTGTGGCAGGCAGTTTGATGATAACCTGATGTAAGAATATCGTTGCTGTTGCCAGAAATACATGATTAAATATGTTCTTTATCTTTTTGTTTTTCTTGATGTACCGTGGTGCTGGGACAATTACTTTTCTCGTTTGTATACTTTGTCTATCAGTTGGGGAAGTATGACCAAAAAAAGTTTTGTGACCCATTTTGCATAGGTTATTTATAGTCCTGCTGACAGTGTATAGAATCATCAGGGCGTGAAGGATGCCTTCTCCATATTCTGCATAAACCAGGTCTCCTGTTTCCTTGTGGAGGGGGCTCACACTTTTCCCAGTCTTCCTTTTTTCTTTAACATACCTGAAGAAGATTTTGTTGTTGCCGTTGTTGTTGTCCCTGGTCAGATTTAATCCCGTTAGGGCTTTCTCTTTCCAGCTTGATCCCTGGTTGCTCAGTTTCTCTGTATTCCTCCCAGGTTACTGGTCCTTGCTTCCACCGTTTGTAGGCTTTCTTTTTGTATTTGAGTTTGTGCAGGAGCTCCTTGTTCAGGAGGCCTCCTGGCATTTTTACCTAACTCCTGAGCTTGAGAGAGGTGACCCTTGAATATTAATCAGCGTTCTTTGGCTCCTCTTCCATTCAGGGCTTTATCCCATAGTATTGTACCAGTCAGACCCCTTAAGATGCCGAAGTCTACTCGCCGGAAGTCCAGTGTAGTGAGCTTACTGTGCATACTTCTCGCTGTCCTAAGGATCTTTAACTCCACTATTTCATGCTCCCAACCAGCCCCTCTTTGTTGGTGAGAATGCGGTCCAGTGTAGGACCTGTCCTCATTGGCTTCTTCGACATTTGGAGAAGGAAGTTATCATAAGCACATTCCAGGAATCTCCTGGATTGTTTATGCCCTTCCATATTGTCCTAGAGAACAGGACCAGGGCTTGTAAGACCTATCCTATCTGACTATAGAGGTCATCATCACAGAGTCTTCATTTCATGATGAAATTACAATTGTTTTCATTTCTTGTTTTCTTTAAAATATACTCACTATCAGGCATTTTATTGTTTTTCCTATTTCTCTCCTGGACCTAAGTGCAGCCTAAAGTACTAATGTGAACACAGAAAGCATTGTATGCTTGTTAACAGCAAAGTGGTTTTCTTCTCGAATCTGTATTCTCTGGAATGTGTGTAGATGTGTATCCTCACTAATCTGGGATTCAGTGTTATTGTATAACACTTAGCTTGTGTGATAAGGAATGTATGAGGTTAGCATTTAATGTACTTCAGTCTTTATTAAGAATACAATTAATTTGTCTTTTAAATGAGTTTTGGTATGAAAGACATTTACAGAGGGCAGCTAGTGGATTCAGCAATGAGAGATGGGGTTTTGGTAGCTTTGGGATGTTCTTCCCAGCCTCCCTCTTCCTCTTAGAGTGTTGTACTCTCTTGAGCTGCTCATCCAATATGACGTAATCCTTTTCTGCAGGTAAAAAATTTTCAGGGAGACCCATGTGTACACTACTGACTAACAAACGATATGAGTTGCTCTATAACTGTGGAATTCAGCTCTTGCATATTGGCAGGCCCTTAGCTGCCTTTGAATGCCTGATTGAGGCAGTCCAGGTTTACCACTCAAACCCTCGTCTGTGGCTGAGAATAGCAGAATGCTGCATTGCTGCCAATAAAGGGGTAAGTAGCCTTGGAAAATTCTAAAGAATGGCATGTGGTTACAGAAAGGTAGAACTAATACTAAAGTTGTGTATTTTGAAGGCCTGATGTTTTAACACCTCTGTAAATCCAGGTTAATTATTTCCTGTGTATATGTATTTTTATGTGTTTGATCTGGAGCTGCAACAGGTGAAGGGAAGTTTTTGCATGTAGTCTTTTTCGCTTCATGCAGCCAAAGCTCACTTGAAGTTCATTGTTTCCTCGCTTATTGACCACTAGGATTAAGTGGGGTGAAACTTTGTAGTGTGGGTAGCCTGAAAGTGACAGAGGCTGAGGAAGCAGAGATCAGACTTCTCCATCCTGAAGCTGGTTGGGATCACACCTGCTGGGAAACTGAATCTCTAATTGCTAAGTCTTCACCCTCTTCTCCAGCCTAAGTTGGTGGAAACCTGCTGATGGCTGGCATTTACATCTCCTCTGGGACATCTTGTTTTCAACCCGTTGATCCATGTATGCTTAGGATAAACCCATATGATAAAATTCAGAGGGCTGAGGACAGGATTGTCTGCTCTTAGAAGAAAAAACTGCACGTAAATAGTGCGTCTGTGAATTAAGTTACACTGTACATGATTCCCTGTAAAACTGTAATTCACCCCTTAAGTGTGGGGGAGTGGTGATGTAATCTGTAATTGCATGATCCTATGCAGTTATTCCCACAGTATGCCCATTTCACTCCTTACACAGGATGTGTGGGATGAATTGAACAAGTAGCTATATTCACTCAATTTTTCCCCCAACCCTGAATTCTCTGTTTTTCCTCTCTGGGTGGCCTCTGTGCATTTATTTACTGCACACTATCCAAATACAAAACTAATAACTTTTCCCTTGGGAATTTGAATAGCTCAGTTTGAATTGCTCAATATTCCGGTATTTTTATTTCAGAGAACTTAAGAACAGTACAACTTTATAGCAGAGGTTTGCTTGTATACTGATTTCAGAGGCAGAGCACTGAAGATTCAAGAGTGTTGGATCAAAACTGGAGTGACTGTGATTCTGTATGTGCTACTTGTTGTCAGATTGCCAGAGTTTTTATAAAGCACAGGAAATGCAGGAAGAACAGCTTTCTTCATTATAATTTTGCAATTTTCTGTATCCTACTGGGCACAAATCACACACAGATGAAAACACATCTGATCATCTGTAGTGAAAAGCTGAGTATGAGAGTGGATTAGCTTAGGTTTTGTGGTGAAAATCCAGAGCTAGGATTCCATTTACAAGGACAGTATTTAGCAGTCTGGGAAAGGGAAATACAGATCCTTATGGGGCACTTCCCTATTTACTGCAGAGTAGCCAAAGTAGTAGATTGTGCCAGGTCCTGAGGCTTTCTTCCTGTACAGTTATGATGATGTGTGGTATACCAGAGAGCTTGAATTCATGTCAAAAAAACAGCTTGTTGTTCCCTAAATTTGTAATCTTAAAAGATAAAAATTAACTTTGGATGCTATTAATATTAAAGGCAAAGAGAAAGTGTCTTTGAATTGTTAGATTTGCAACATGACAAGTGAGGCCCTAAAGTCAATAATATGTTTAATTTGACCTTGTAACTCAATTTGCAGTAATATTCCTTTATATCTAAGCATATCTATCCATATCTAAATATGGATTCATATTTATGCTCTGAACACCATGCAGAAAAGCAATTTCACTGAAGCTAATTTTCACCTGCTTTAGTATTTTAGTTTATAAAATATAAATGGAAGAAGATTCCCTTTTAAACACCTGCATTTCAAAGACCTTTTTTGAAATATGTGCTGCATATCCAAACTCAGTGTATGTATTTTTTTATTTGGCAGTAAATGCTACCATGTCAATATTCTTGCAATAGATTCTGATAAATTTTTTGAAAAGTGATAACCATTGGAAGTTCAGATTTATGATAAGTTTTTTCTTAAAGCTGCAACTCTTCATCACTCACTAAACTTAGCAATGAAATTAAGATGGCTCATGGGTAAAACAGCCAAACAAACCCCAGTAAACATGGTGTAGAGGTAATTCTTGGGACTGACAATTAGGGCACTTTAAGTTCATTCGACCCCCAGAATGTGTCTGCATACTCAACAATCCATTAAACAAGTTAATTTAATGTATCTTTGCATATGTTGTTGTTCAGCTTTGTGCTCCCCATGGAACAGTTTGGGAGCAGCTTTTCCAGAGTGTTCTGAGTGCTGTGTAAGAAGGGGAGGAGATGGCAAGCGTTACAGTGCCAAGTCTGAATGTTATTTGGCAGATCGAATTATTTCTTTTTAGATATCCTGTCAGTTCTTTTAATATGACTTGGTTCATTGTTCTTTTGCTTTCAAAACAGAGGAGAAACTAGGTCAGTAGGCTATCAGACAAGCTGTCAGAACTAATCTGTGCTTACACCGTGTGCAGTAAAACCCCTCTGCAACACAAAGACAATAGAAGGTGCCTGATCCTTCATTGTACTTTAGATTTAAAACTGTATCCATTATCCTTATATTTTAGCGGGGTTCAAGGTCTTCTTTCAGCCTTCACTTATTTTGTCAAGCTTTCATTCAATAGCCTTGATATTTAAGCTCTTTTTTTTCCTTTTTCCTTTTAGACATCAGAACAAGAGACTAAAGGTCTTCCCAGCAAAAAGGGAATTGTGCAATCAATAGTAGGTCAAGGCTACCACCGTAAGATAGTCCTAGCATCCCAGTCCATACAGAATGTTGTTTATAAGTGAGTATGTTTCCTATGGGTTATTTATTTTGTTTTTATACCTTTGTTAAGGATATGTATGTGTTTATCAGAGACCTTAAAACTGTTGTGGAATAACTGTTCATTCATGTAGCAAAGAGAGAGGCATGCTAAAATACTTGGTGAGTCTTAAACATAATTTTGTGCCTCCTCTGTCATAGCCAGCAGAGGGCTTAACTGTGTGTTTATTGTAAGTAAGATGAGCATTATAGCTTAAAATTTATCTGAAATTTTTATTTTCAGATAGCTAAATCTGTCCTCTTTTTCTTAGTTATATAAAAATATATATTTTCAGTAATCCACTTTGGAAAAATGCAGGAAGAATCTAGTTGCTCTGCCATAAAACTTCAGTAAATGAAATCAAGAAATTATGTGGTTGAATCTGTTTGGGCATTATGATGTATTTTCAATATGTAAAAACAACAAGATACTCTATCCTCATAAATTGAATTAGGTATATTAAAATGTTATTTAACATTTTTAGGGTGAAGCTTTCTCTGCATTCAGATATTTCTGGAGCTCTGCTTTAATTTTTAATTTAGTAGGATTGCTACTTATTGGTCAACTTCTGTGTCTCTTTAAGTGATGGGCAGTCCTCAGCAATACCTGTAGCCAGTATGGAGTTTGCAGCGATTTGTCTAAGAAATGCCTTGCTGCTACTGCCAGAAGATCAACAGGAGCCCAAGCAGGAAAATGGATCTAAAACTAGTAATCAGCTGGGGGGAAATACAGAAAACGCTGAAAGCAGTGAAGCATGCAGGTAAACAGAATTGAATATAAACCTTTTTTTTGTCCAGAGAAACTCTAGGCCCACAGTCTGTGTCTGCTCCCTACCTTGTTTGGCCAGCAGAAAAATAGAACATATCTGTACATTCTCTTTACAGCGCAGGCCTGTTCAAGGACATCGTTTAGCTACTTGTTGTTTTAATTTAAGAATAAAATACTGATTTGATTCTTCCTGTCCCTAACAACGTTCATTAAATTAGACAGTGAAATTATTTTTCCCTTGGCCATCTTTTTTTCTGTGCTGCAAATGTTATGTTTTCCCACACCCTCCTGCTGTGCATATTGGTATTTTTCTAATTGTAAGTGAAGTTTCACATGTTACAGTCATTTTGTGTGTGTGCGCACGTGCGCCGTGTACCCGATTCAGTATATATTTGAATGTCTGGAAACTCACTTGTAAACATTTCCCCATGATCAGATTTGACATTCATCAGCCGTAGTATGCTTTGCTGTGTTTGCATGAAAATGGGAAACTAGATTTAGAAAGTAAGTAGGAAAGCAGCATGGAGCTATTGCTTAATAAATCCTATTTTGCAGAAAAGAATTTAAGAAAAATCTTTCTTGTCGATAAAATTTCAGAAAAAATAATTTGTAGACAGTGTATGTTAAAGGAAGGTGGTTTAATTTATTGCATCACCTCATACATTCTGGACTTCCTTTCGAACAGTAACTTTTAATCATAGTCTGCATTTCCATTAAAGACCATTTTGAGGGGAGATGTTACAATAACTCATCTGGAAAAAGTGTCGGTGGTAGAACTTGAACTACTTAGAGAGTAATTAAAAAACACACTGGTTTTGTCAGACCTGGGTTCAGATAAATGTTAAGAAGGTAAGATCCATTTATGACAAGGCAGGATATATTGCACACATACTGTGTTGTGTGGGCACAAGGTGCATCCTCATATTCTGAGGTTGTCTGCAGACAGACTGTGGCTGGGGGTCAGTGGCTTTTACTGTTACAGCAATATTTGAAAGCTGTTCTCTATAATCCTGTTTTTCCAATTACAGTCTCTCTTGTCAAGTGACCAAATTATAAAAGTCAGAGGGGGAAGGGGGTGGTTGTGGGTTTTTATTTTTGTTTGGTTGTTTGTTGTAGGTTTTTTTTTCTTTTTACTAAGGTTGGCGGTTCTCTGCCAAGTATATATGCAGCCCATTGAGATGAAGCTTCTCTGGTGTAAATGGGACTTCAATTTTAAGCTTTTGGGGTTCACTAAGGGGCAGTGATAAAAAACAAAATGATGGCCCTTACTCAGAAGACAAGACCGCCTTTCTTATTTTCCATTGAGGTGATTTTTGTTTATTTTCGTAGGAGTGAGGAAAGGAAAACATGCCCTGTATGGGAAGATCCTTAGCTACCTTCTGCTTTCAAAACCAGATGCTTCTTCAGCTGAAAAAAAGCTAAAGAAAGGACTCCCTCATATCTCCCAATAGTCATTGCCAATTTCAAAATAGCCAACAAAGGAGGCTGTTCTTGAATTTCTATGTCACATTCTGAAAGGTTCTTTAAGGATTTGTTCCTTCTGACAAGGGAACCTCTGTGAGAGAACAGTAAAACATACAAGGCATTTGAAGAAAATCACACTAATTGAACAGGATGGTTTTAAAGCAAATCCCACTAATTGAGCAAGCTGACTCTTAAAGCAGATTCTTCTCTTACTCAGAAGAAAACAGTGAATACGTTTAATGGTTAAGGGTATTTTTTACAACTAACTTGGTAAAGGCGTGAAGTATATACAGCAGTATTGAGTATGGATTTCCTTGGAGTTTTCTGTTGTATGTTTTGAATGTTGGAGTTGTCTTGCTTATTTGTAATAGACAGGCATGGAACTCATAAATTAGGTTCTTGTTAAGTGGACAGATTCAATTTCAATTCTGAATTTTCATTTACATCTTCTTCTAGACCTTGCTGTCTCTCTCTGCCAAGACACAGCCATTAGCTGTCTCTTCAATTCTCATTCCAGAAGGAAGTTCTTTCAGCTTATCGGAGGGTGAAGTTTCATACTTCTTAAATAGAATGGATACTTCCCAAATGCTCCCCCTCAAAAAGCAAGGTGTCATTTTAGGAAAGTGGAATTTTATTTGGAAAAAGGAATTAAAAAAAAAGGGGGAAAAGAAAGAGACATTTTGTAATAAAGGGTAGCTAGAAGTCTAAAGGCAGCTGTAGCATTTTGTGGGTTATCTTTCTAGAATATTTATGTAACTATTTTTTAAGATGTCTAGAGAAAAAACTAGTTTACTGCTTTTTTTACAGGCTAAAAGAAGAAAAGCTACAAGTGCAGAAAATTCTGTGTCCCTCCAGTTAAAAATGCTTATCCTACATTGAACTTCAAAAATAGCTCAAGGCTGTGAAGAATGGTGTGGGTTGTTTGGTCTGTCAGTCAAATCCTTTCCAGCAAGTCTCCCACTCCTTCCTTCTCAAATAGAGTGGTTAGGATAAGAGCATGTGCCTTAAGCTCTGCATAACTTCAATTCCTTCTCTTTTAGGCTGTAGAACTTTTTATGTTCTTTTAAATGGAGTGAGTAAGTACACTGAGACTTTTAAAACTGCTTATTATAATAATACACTGTTTTTATTCTAGCAATAAAAGTCATGAAGGGGATAAATTCATTGCAGCTCCTCCTTCTTCGCCATTGAAGAAACAGGAATTGGAGAATTTAAGGCAAGTAAATAATATAAGATATCCACCATTAAACAAGCCTCTTCCTTAATTGTGATTCCTTTTTTTGTAAGCACCTGCAATGTTGAATTGTAGCTGGTAATTTTTTTTCAAATCTGTGTGCTTCCTTTCTTCTGGGCTTTGAATTCTCAACAAATAGAAACCATCCAGAATTTCAACTTAGGTAGATCAGTCTGTTTTGATCCCAGTATTGTAAGTTTGGCATTACATATTGAGCAAAGCTGAAAATATCAAGTGCCATAAGGCCAAATCTAAAAACCTGGGAATGGCTGTTGACACTGGTGGAAGGAGATGGAAATTACTGTTTGTAATTTCCCTTGAAAGCCACGATAAGGCTAGTTTGGAATTCAGTCCCCACATTATATGCATTATATGGAAAAAAAAAAGAAAGTGGAAAGCAGCATAAGCTGCTTTCACCAATGAGAACGGTGAATGAGAATCCCTTTCAACAGGAATAAATCTGTAGTTTGCATAAAATGGAAAGCAAAAATGCCTCTGTACAGGCATTTGACTTTCTCACAATGGAAAAACAGGTAAAATTTCACTTTAGATTTCTTATGTGTTCTCAAAGATCCTTAAACTGCTTGTTCTGGAGTCTGAGTATTCCCCAGATAGAATAACTCATGTGTGTGTAAATAAGTCTCCTGTTATCTGGAGCCTCCTTACTTTTCCCCAAGATTACCATTTACTGGCAATGTTAATTATTTCAGGTGGCTTCCAGCCTATTGAAAATCTCTTACTATAAAGCTTGCACCTGTTTAGAAAAAAGCAATCTGTTTTAAGTTTCCATTTTGGACAAAGCATACAGTAATTTCCCACTTGAACTCTTAGGTAAACATTCTGTTTCAGCCTAACCCCAGGTAACCTATGTTTTATAATGGCCAGCTTAACCTTTCCTTTGCTCCACTACATGTAGCAAATCTTCTTGTACTCATTTAAAAGCACTTCAGGAGGAATCTGTGAGGCAACGTCGATTATTTATTCTGAAGTGGTACAAGAGTGTGCTACTTGAAATAGAACATGCTGGATTAAAAACAGTGATGTGGGTTGCTTGTGGATTTTTTCTCCTCCTGGCTGTTGGAAATGTGGCTGCCACATGTCAGAATTACATGGTGTCACTTTATGATTTTTTTTTTTTTTTTGTAATACGGAGTCTTCACAATCAGCTGTTGTTATCCACTGATGAAATCTGACAACATGTCAGGAAAAACTTAGCAGTTCAGCAAGAAGTGAGCTGCTTCTGGTAAAGAACTTCATATAATGAAAGAAAAAGCATTGATTTTTAAAATATTTTTCACTACATGCTTTGGTTTAATCTAGAGAACTACGCGTTCCTAGAAAGTGATTCTGCTGCAACTGTTTCTAAGCTTCTGGAGATGTGAATAGCAAAGTACATTACACTCAAATAGTAGTCTTATATACTTATATTGTAAATAGTAAATTCTTATACCCTTGCACAGTAAGAAGCTAAGTAAGAAAATTGAAATTCTTGTTGAGTCAGGGAAAATTAAGAAAAAAATTCTGGATGTTGTCAAGGATTATCATAAGGAATAGGTATCTGTTCAGTTTTTTCTTGGTAAGTCACTGAGTTGGAAAATCTCTGTTGCTTCTAGAACTGAAAAGGGGCTGTGAATGCTTTTTTTGGATGATTTTATAGAGTTGCATGTCCTTGTAAGAGTTAAAAATGCCTGATTTACCTTTGCCCCCAAACTGTTTTTAAAAGCTAAAAATATAATCCAGAAAATGTTTATGTGTCCTACATACTGCTTGATATTTCTGCACAAATTGGTTGAGTGGACTATTCCCGTAATATGCAGTAATTCAATTGCAATTTAAACTGCTTTTAAAAGCAACAAGCAGAGGACAGCAATCATTGCTAAGAATTTATGCAATGGAAGTAGAAACTCCAGGTTTTTCTTCTGAGTTTCTTCTAAACAATTTTGCTTGCTGCTTCTCATCCTCGGACAAGCCAATTCCCCTGCTCTGTGTATTCCACACACCACAACCACCTAATGCTATTTGGGTACATCAAGAGAAAAGAAGTTCTGGTAGACCACAGTGCTACATTTGGAAAATTTTGTGGATTTTATTGTAAAAGTTGAGATGGACAGCAACAGACCTTGTTGTAGCCTTTCTCCCTAGATTGAAGGTCTTTGTGTGAGAACGTTAATTTTTCCCCTCAAAGCAGATAGAGATAAAGGAATAATTTGATCAGTTTTTTTCTCTACACTTACCCAGTTTTGCCTCAGTTATCCATTTAAAGGTTGCAGTTGTCTGTTTGGCCGTGTCATGATACTAGAAGCTTACAGTGATCATCACCCATAGCTATTTCACTCTCTTCTTCCTCACTCTTAGCCACTGTTTAGTTTTTCTCCTTCTCCCCTTTGCTGGTGCTGATTTTCCCCATGGAGTAAGCACAGTCTGCATTCTTTATTTTTTAATATTTTGTATTGTTTGCCTGTGTTGAAACATAAAAAGTAGATAGTTTGCATCCATTGTTTGGCTTAGCTATTTGAAATTATTTCAGATTAGTGACGTTCTCTTAATGGTTTAGAAATGTCATTTTTGGTGCCTTCATACTAAGTTTTGAAGAACTGGATTTGCTCTGGCTTGCCATTTCCCTGAGAAATAAGACAAGTCAGATGTGGAGTTTGGGTTCCATAAACTTACAGTCTGTGTGGGCTGACAAATCCTGTTGCCTAGACCTACACAAGAGGCTGTTTGACATAACCTGGCAGTTTAAAAAAACATTTTTCTTCTTCCTTGTGCGAAGGCAGTTTTATATAGGGCATGCGGAAGCTCGGTAATGCTGGAAGTCTGCCGTGCTCAAAGGCAACCTGTGGAGTTTTGTCAGAATCCTGACCGGGGTGAAAAACTAGTTTGTCTTTTCCCTTGTGGTGCAATTCTTCTGCTCTGGTTGGCTGTCAGCTCTCCTGAGCGTTTGGTTCGGCCAACTCAACAATGGATCCAAGTGCAAGAACACAACTGCAGGGGAGGAAACCTGAATGTTTTCCTACTTAGATGGTTGTTGCCGAAGGCTTTTGCCAGCTCTTATGTGGCCCGAACAGTGACTAGTGCTTAGAGCAGAGGAGTAGGTTTCATCCTGTTGTGTGATTGGAGCATGTGTTGTGTTTGAATTTACACTTGCAGAAATAAAAATAGGCTTTTAAAAATTGTGGGAAATATAAGAAACATTGATGGGAAGGGCAGTAGCAACCAACTCTGCCGGCCCTGACTTGTGTTTAAGGGTATTTTGCTGGTGACAGCATCTCTGCTGATTTAAAAGCTGTACTTTCTTAAGGCGGAGACAAAAAGAGGTTAGTTAGAAGCAGGCTGTTATTGCAGAGATTTTGTTTCCCCATTCCATCCCCCTCCCCAGTCACAACCTTTCAGAAATATTTTAGGTTTGGGACTTGAGCTGGGGAAGCTTTCCTCTCCCTCTCTCAAGCTTTTGTATGTGTTCAGATTTGATGTGACATCTGGGCACGGTGGAGAGGAAGTGGGGGGTAGGGGGAAACACTGGAGAAGTTTCTTATCCTGCTTGTGCATAATTAAGGAGCATGCCTCCTGGGAAAGGGGAATAAAGGCACCCCAGGTCCTGCCATGAATTACATGACTTACTGCTGGACCGAAAGTGGGCTTGACAGTTGCCAGAAGGTCGGCACAATACTAGCCCGCCTACCAGCGGGAGAGCCGCCGCCTCTCCTCCCGTCGCTCTAACGAGAGAGCCCGCTCAGAGCATCCACTCGTCCTCCTGGAGAAGAACAGAGTCCTGCTCACAGCAGGGCGTCGTGGGCAGAGGCTTGTGCCCTGAGGACAAGGCAGCCTGCGCTGAATGATGATTTACCAAGTGGAAAATATCCCCAAGAACGGTATTTGGAGAGGGGGGCAGTTATTACAAAGTGTGAAGCTTGGCCTAATGATGACGTCCTGATGTGGGGTTATTGTTTGAAGATGGAAAATGTGAGTAGTTCAGATTTCTTTAAAGGAACTGCCAGAGATTTTCTGGTTTTGGAAGGATAAGCAAGTCTGTGATGGCAACAAAATGCCATGGATCAATTAGAGTCTTGGCACTGGGTTACAGTACTCAATTGAACAGATAACTGGAAATGGCAAATTCTCCGGCGTTTGTATTCTTGTGTGCAGACATTGTACGATAGAAGAGTGAAATATGTTACAGCTTAATCAATAGCTACTGGGTGTCTTACAGCAATCTAGAAATCTGCTACTCTTCTCTACAACAGAAGGTGAGGGCAGAGGAGTACAAATTAGAGTACAAGGCAAGACCAGTAACAAGAGTGTGAGAAAGGGAAACTGTCCATGAGAAAAATGACACATGGTGAAGTCCATCTTTTTTCAGTCTGTTATTTATGATGAAAACTGCAAAATTTTACTGAGCACACCATGGTGATCCTTGGTTTATATTGGCAGGACAATTGAGCCCATAAATAATGAAACCATATTCTTTTACTTCATAGTTGGATGAGGTAATTATTGAAAATCTGATTTATTTCTTTAGCACNTCTGTTTCCTTCCAGGTGCTCGATCCTTGCATGTAGTGCTTACGTGGCTCTGGCTTTGGGGGATAACCTTATGGCATTGAATCATGCAGATAAACTTCTGCAGCAACCAAAGCTCTCAGGGTCTCTTAAGTAAGTCTGATGGGGTCATTTCTTCTTTCTCAGTCCTGTTTTTGCTGGAGAGTTCTGAGTTGAAGCTTCCAATGTCTGTAGTTGCTTGCCAAATCTGTGTCTAACGCAAAGAATTGCTTGGCCCGCTCCTGTTCTTGTTGAAGCCCTGCCTAAATACAGAAACATGAATTCCCTCCTTTGTGTACGAATTCCACGTAATTTGGAATCAGCTGCTGCTTTTGTTACTGTTTCTCCAGCTCTGGGTTCCATGCAGCAGCAGGATCATCAGGACTCCATTGTGATTCTCTGTGCAGTTGCACATGCTTGGCACAGCACAAAGGGCAGGGATGTGCTGCTGTGGGTGGCCAAGATCTGCCCAAACCCATGCAGCTGGAAAGGTTACTTATGAAACTACAGCCTCAGAGGGGAAGGTTTGCTCAATCACCACATCTTATGTGTGCAGGACTGTCACTTCACCTGCTACTGTTGCTTATATAGGTTCCATTCTTCAGTTTCTCTTGTTCACCTCTCATTTGGGACTGTATTTTTTGAAGGATATTCAAAGCACTTTCTTCTTCTACCCAGCAGTTCTCATATAGCTCTCCAAATTCAAACAAGGCAACTTCAGTCTTATCCTTCTGACACTGTGCATTTAATGCACAGGATAAAGTATAGCAGAGGCTTTTACAGTAATGATATTTTTCAAAACTGGTAATGTACTTGTGGAAGGTAAGATAGCTTGTGTTAATTTTTATATGCTGGCACCATGCTCTAAACTGGTCCATGCCAATTAAATTCTTTGGCTCCTGTTCCTCACACTACTGCAGGACCTCATCCTTTTGCACAGTCATTGTATTAGCAAGATCTTTGAGGAGTTGGCAAAGTAACACATAATTTTGTGTTACTATTATGTAATGAAGGAAATGGTAAATAACAGGTCTTTTGCAAAGACAAAGAGGTGTGTATCTTGGTCCCAGGAAAACAGGTGCTTTATTTTTATTGAATGTAAAATAATGTAACACCTTAAACTGCAGATATATCCATATTTTGGGGTGGCTTTTCTTAATTGTCTGAGTAAAGCCTCACCAAAGTACTTTCTCTGTGGAATGGCAACTACGGTGCATGGATGAATTGTCATTATTCAGGTATGAATATTTTTTATAACTTTAGTGCCTAAAAGCAGTAAATGGTAGAACTCGGTATTATGACAATATCTTATGAGCAAGTTAATTTCCATGCAAGTGTTCCCAGTACTACTTCCCACGTGCTCACATTAAAAACTGCATTGTTTGTCTCACATAACAAACTGTGGGGATTGCTGTGCTGACATTTGTACCCTGACCCTTTGCTGTTGTAGGTTTCTTGGGCATTTGTATGCAGCAGAAGCTCTCATCTCTCTAGACAGAATATCTGATGCCATCACTCACTTGAACCCCGAGAATGTCACTGATGTTTCCCTTGGGATCTCTTCAAATGAGCAGGATCAAGGTTAATGCATCCACACTTCATTATAACTGGTTATGCCTTAACTGCCTTCCTGCTGTAACTTTGTAGACACAAATATAATGATGATTAAGACATTTTGTTTTAAGACATGTAGGTTATTGCAGGGTAGGGGAGGGTGTTTTTGTTGTGGTTTTATTTTCCTGGCTTCAGTTCCTACTTTGTGTTTGCTGTGTGTTTTCCTTGTTTGTCATTCCTATGAGGTGGTTAATTCTGTAGCATTAATAGGACTGTGTATTGTGGTATTCTGACTTGTTTGAAGGAAACTTTTGAAAGCTGCTTTTGTTAAATATGCTATTATGGTTAAGTTTGGGTTTTATACCATCTCTTCCAGCTTTTTCGTCTTTAAACCAGGCTTTGTCTTACCACTGGAGTCTAGTGAAATACAGGAGTTGGGAAATTTTAGTTTACCTGTATCTTTGTCTTCTTGTTGGGAGTGTGTATTCTGTAAGAGAAGAGTACTTCAGAACCATCTGTATAGTGAAGCCTACAGCAGCTCTGATTCCAGTGACATGCCTGCAGTTTAAACTTCACTGTACTCATCTGCAAATCTAAAAGCACAACACTGAAGATAGGAAGTCTTAGATGATGTAAACTTTTGAGCAAACTGATCTGCTTTCCCTCTTTAATGTCAGACTGTGAAGAAAGCAGAAAATTTGTACATTTGTATTATTTTTCTAATGACCTTTAAAAAAGGTCACAGAGCATGATGGGTTTGTGGTTTTTGTGTTTTTTTTTTCTTTGCAGGGTCTGACAAAGGAGAGAATGAGGCAATGGAATCTTGTAAGTACCAGCCACTGAATTCAGCAGAGTACAAGAACTTACTTTGCCAGTTGGAATAAAAGTGTAAGAAAAAAAAGAATTTTTTTTTTTTTTTAACTGCAGCTGGCAAGCAGACCCCACAGTGTTATCCCAGTTCGGTCACGTCTGCACGAACAATGATGTTATTTAACCTTGGAAGTGCTTACTGCTTGAGGAGTGAATATGACAAAGCTCGGAAGTGTCTTCATCAGGTATGAAAAACAAAGCTGTAGGGATAAATGTACTTCCTTCAAAGTGCCATTCAGATCACAGGTGATTTCACAGCCCAGGCTTAATTGCAGACCTTGCTGAGGTGGTGGCTTTCTTGTCTTTATGAACAATATAACGACATTTGATTTTGTCTTTCCTCTAATAGAAACAAAATTAATTTCAAATTTCTTACTTGTGTGAAAAGTTCAGTACCACTATAGGCAGCATTTTATTTTCCTTAGGTCATATCAGAAGATTGGAAGATGGCTGGGAAGCCTTTTCACGTTTTCTAACTTTACTTGTTTGTTTGGGGGTTTTTGTGGTCTTTTTAATGTAATTGTTATAATTCAGAGAAGGTTTTCTCCCTAGTAATTTAATAACTCACCAAAGGAACTATTATCTTTAGGGCTGTGAGAACAAACTGTGCATTTCTGCTGGAGGTATGCTCCTTGTCTGCCTCTTGTCCCAAGAATTCTCAAGTGCTGCTTTTGAAATGCTGTCTCCACAACTCAGCCTGTGTCACATCACTTGGTCGTGCTCATGGTTGGAACCCATCTCTTTCAGTCATGATGTTTCTCTTTTTGCAGCCACTCCTGCCTGTCAGGAAGGCTGCTTGGATGCATTGTTGAGCTACAAACTGAAACAGCAGCTTCCAAATTAGTTCACAGTAGTTGTGTGTGTGAACAGATTCAAATCCTGTGAGGATTTGCTCAGCTACTTATGGCAGCTGTCTGGCTCTTTTTCCTCCTGAGGCTTCTTATGATGGGACAGGTGTCTGTGCTTGGGCTCTGTAACACCTGTGTAAAGCCCAAAGGAGTGCAAGGCCACCCATGGATTTAAAATGTAGTGGGTCTCTGCATCTACAATCAATTCATTGACTTCATAGCTGAAAAATGGTTCTATATGGAAAGCTAATGAACAATCCTTGTTAACTTTGTATTCTGAACTTTGGAGCTGTGGAGGTTACCTTCTTCACCTGTCACCTCACCAGGAAACCACGCTAGGCTGGCCCAATAAATTCAGATCCATATGAACATAAGCATATAGCAGATGGTCCTGCTAATTCACGTGAAACAATCTTGCTGTGTTGATAACCTCGCAGTCTCTCCTGCCATGCTTAAACCTGATGGAGTTTATGAGTTTGAAAAAATCTGGTCTTAGTTGAAGAATTGTTGTTTAGTTTTGTTACCTAAGATGGTGGTAGCAATCTTGTCAAGAGCCACTTTCTTTGTGCTGGATCTTTCTCTTAAGCACTCTTTTCTCTCCACCCTCTTCTTTTTCAATAAGGCTGCTTCGCTGATCCACCCCAAAGAGATCCCTCCAGAGGCTATCCTGCTGGCTGTGTATCTTGAATTGCAGAATGGTAAGCGGGGAAATGTTCATCAACCTAAGTTCGGGATACAAAGGGAGGAGGGCCGTAGTCATCATTAGTACTCTATGTAGAGAATTGTCAGTATTTTGAACAACACCCTTTAGGCCCTGCCTCCATTTTACACTGCTGTGGATCCATGTATGTGCACCTTCACTTCCATAGTTTATTGCCATCCTGTTCTTACACACTGCAGACCTCCTAAACATTCATTTCCTGAGCTGAAGTTTTCTATCTTGGTGCAGAAGTCAGCAGTCTTGGATAGGCTCAGTAAAACCCTTGATGAGGTATATACTATAAAGAGGGTTTGAAAAGTTTTCTTCATTAAAAGGCAACCATAATCCAAGTTTCCCAAAGAAGCTGTGTCAAGGCCTATGTAGCAAGTATGGCAGCAAACCTTGTAATACTGATAACTTTATCTTCCACAATGCTTTCTTTTGAAGGTTCACTTCGTTTGTATGAGGGGAAAGCTGCACATAATGGCAAACTGGAAAGGTTGCACTTGAATTCTGCAGTGTGAGCAGACTGGTGCAGCTGCTGCTTGAAGCTGTCATGGTTGTAGACCTGTGCCCCTTGGAGGGCACTTCGTATCCAAGTGTTGTGAAATGTTCTGTGTGCCTGTTCCCCTTCAGTGATGTTGCATTGCAGGCAGGCAGAGGATTTGAGTATTTGCATTTGAAATTGAGACTTCTGCAAAGCCTTTCTTACAAAGATATTTCTAAATTGGAATTTTGGAAACCTTTATTTCTGCAACAAAGATGTACAGAGCAGAAGAGAGTATAAAGTGGGATTTACGTCCCTTACCCTCTTCTAAGTCTGTAACTAAAAGAGACGAAAGACATTTTTTGTTCTATAAATGACAACAAAATGGTGCATCTTTTCTGAAACTGAAACTTCAGGGAAAGAAAAGTATGAGGGAGAAATACTCTCCTCAGAACTCAGTCTTTTCTCCTGTAATTTTTCAAGTTTAATTTTTAACGAAGAGTAAGTTTTCCATGCATATTGGTAGTTATTTGATGGAGCATACATACGGTTGAAAATGAGATTTCTTCTTTTAAAAATATGATTTATCCCCTTAGCATTTGCATTACTATCTGCAATGTCACAGTGTTGAGGGCATTTTGTGTGAGATCTAGCACCTCACTGTGCAGCTGGGAGAGAGAAGAGGTGACCTTTGGGAAATTTGAAAGCACTTTGGCATCTTCCAGCTCAGAGGTAAAAGCTTGAGGTTTTCAGCTAAGAATAGGGGGACTTAATCAAAACTACATTTTTCAGATTTCCTGTTGTCTACTGCTCTTCCTATCCGTGCCAGCATTTCACTGGAGAGGAAGGACTGCTCATCAGCTCTCTCCCTGAACAGTAATTCAGATGTTATAAAATGGTATTTTGGGTTTTTTAATTGAAACTTGTCTTGCAGGTAACACACAGCTGGCACTGCAGATCATCAAGAGGAACCAGCTACTCCCTTCTGTGAAAACACTCTCTGACATGCGGAAAAAAACTGTTTTCCAGCCAGTCCACTCAATCCAGCCCATTCAGATGCCAGCTTTCACCACTGTTCAAAGGAAGTGAGGGTTGTGCTTTAACCTGCTGCTGCCCTGATCATGGGGGCTTGGAATTTTGTATATTTTTTTAACCTAGGACACCTGAATACCCCAACTGCTGGAGTGTGTTTATGTAAATTTTTAATAAAAGATGTAAACCAAAAGATTTGTGTTGTAAAGGTTATTTCATGAATGATGGGAGGTTGGTACCTGTTTTGAATAGGAGTAGCAGTTTAGTTACAAAAAAAAAGGGTTATCCAAGTGTGTAATTCAGCTCTTTTTGAAGATGGAGGGGAGAGCAGTGAGTGGAGAGAACCATTTACCTGAACTAAAGCACTGAAGAAAGAGGAGGGGAGCTGTATGTTGGCTGCTGTTTTGACACATATGAGCCACGCTCTTCCTCAGCAAGAGGGAACCTGTTTCTGTTGACTTTTTTTTTTTTGTACGATTGGTTTGTTGGGGTTTTTTTCCCNCTGCCTTTTACTCAAAGGAAGATGGCAGCATAATCAAGGACCCTCTGGTTATTTACTGTGAGTGCAAGAGGGGCGGAGCCATCCTTCCTTGAGACCTAATGCAGGCGTAAGATAATTGAAGCCCAGCACTCCTTTCACAGTCCCTCCAGGGCTGTTTTGTGCCATTTCAGCTATCCTGATAATCTCCAGGGTAGAACTGAGCTACTGCCTTATCTCTCTGTGCTGCTGGCATTGTACTTTGCCTCCAGCCAGCACCAAGAAGGTCACTTCTCCAAGCAGCACCTTGGATTCTGGGCAGTAACATGAGTGTGAGGGAATGCAGATGTGTCCAGGAGAGGAAGGCAGCAGGACAGCCCTCGGTTTGTATCCATCATCTTGAAGAAACCAGCTGACAGAAGCAGAACAGCAAGTGTGTTAAAACAATGTGCAAGTTGTGGAGTGAGCACCGGTGTGTCTCCAGCAGAAAGCAGGACAGCAGCAAGCTTGAGACCTGCCACTCTCTCATGCCAGATACCTGCCTGCCCGGCTTTTCAATCCTTTCAGAATACAACCCAGTAGCTGTCTTTTTCAGTAACTTTATCACTGCAAGAGCTGCAATGCACCCTCAGGTACAGGCAGTTTAGGAACACTAGGCAAAAAAAGAAGTATCAGGAAAAAGTAGGTAGTGATCACCTTTCTGAAAGAAGGAAGAAAGGGAGCTGATACATCCCTTACCTCAGAGTAGATTGATTAAATACAAAAAGGTTCAAGATGCTCCCTGTGTGGTCCTGGGCCCTGAATAGAGAAGATTCTTCCCCACCCCCCCAGGAATGCGGGGCATTCACATGCAAAAGATGCTCTGGCCGGCTCGGTGAAGGATGCAGTTGTTTCCCCAGATAAGGCACATCTTATCGCAGCCCCGAGCTGAAGCCTTCGGCCCCGGCTCTCCCTGCTCCAGTGTCCTGAGGCAGCTCAGCCCCCACAGCAGCTCTGCCTCGCACAGAGGCATGGATGAGTGGGGATGACGGCTTTCAGCTTCCATCGTTTACTATTAACAGAAAGGAAAAAATACCTATCAAAACACATCAAGGGAGGCAGCAGCCAAGGACCTGGCTTCTCCCTTCAATCCTTTTCCCTCAGCTGCTTTTAATCTCTGGTAGGAGAGAAGTGAAGGTCAGGTAAACCGGTGAGCTGTTCTTTTGTCCTTTGTCCTTTTTGGTAGAAAAACAGGGAGCACGAGCAGGCCAGGCTCAGCAGTGGGCTGTTAGTAAACCCAGTGATGCTTAGCAGTTTGGTTTGGGCCACTTCCTGAAGGAAAGGGTGCCTGTCCCTCTCCCCCCACTCTCCCCTTATTCTCCAGGATCTCCCCTGCAGCCATGTACTTACTGGCTCATATTCTCACAGCAGGAGAAAGGGGGTGCATCCCTTTTCCCCCACCACACACCACAAGCCTTGTTGCTGTCCCAGGACTGTTCCTGCACCATGGCCATGGCCACTGCTCTTTCTCTCATCAGAACCTTCAGCTCTGCCCATGGCCCTGGTGCAAGGACTAAACAGCACCCATTCATCACTATCTTGAGCCATCCCCTGGTGTTCAGGGAACTTCTGGTTTCCAGTCATGTTCATGAAGAGGGCACAGAGGAGCCAAGGGAATAGAGAAACACAGGAATCTGGGCAAACTCACCTGGGCAGCCTTTGTCCCCACCTCCACAGGGCCTTCTCCCTCCCCCCTCC
>WBMY01001931.1:45639-99538 GCA_013397315.1 Donacobius atricapilla
AAAAAAAATCATTGATAGAGTTATTGCAATCCTCTCTGAACAAAAAAAAAAAAACCAAACTAAAACAAAGCAAAACAACTGTTGACTTCTCCAAAACACACCCTGAATCTCCAAAGCTGTGCTTATTTCTTACTTTTGGAAAAAGGTACCACTTCTGTTCTAACAAATTCAAACGTTATTCCCTTAAAGTTTCTCTATGGGGAGGGGCAAAAAACGCTAAGTCATTTCACAAGAAAGTAAATCAAAAGGGTTTGATGTTCCCTGTTTCAACGCTCCTCCTAACCTCTTCTGTTACCTAGATTAGGGGCACTGATAGAAAGAAACAGTAACTTTTTTCAATCTAATTCAGCTCAAAAGGGGTAAAAATGAAATTCTCAATGCCAGGATACATGAAAGGAAGCCTTACTTTTTATCTAAACTTTACAATGATCGCACTAAGCCACTAAAATGAACAATTTGGTTTAAAGAATTTTTGTGCATTTCAGCAGCTTCACTTTGTGCTGTTAAATTACTGTGTTTCAGTAAAAAAATACACAGAAATGCCAAAAAAGATGCAAACTTGCTCTTCCTGGCCAGTGAATCCCACTCACTTTCATAAAACTTTCCAAGTTGTCTGGGAACAAGATGCTGTGCTCACCAGTAAATCAAACACACTGAGGTATAAAAAGGAGAACAGGAAAAAGTTCTCTGCTGCAGCAGCAATTAAAAAAAAAAACAACAACCCAAAACAAAAAACCACCAACAACAAATGTCCCTGCCCTCCCATATCCCCCACCCACAGAACTGCAGAATGGTCAAGAACACAAATTCTCTACAAACACCTACTAGCATTTTCTCCATTTAAAAAGTAACATAGCGCCTTTCTTGGCTTAGTCTAACAGAATTCACCACACAAACCACCTAATGTGCACAGCAACACTTGTTTGTGCATGAAACCCCATCGTGGGGGAAAGAGGTAAAACGTTCTGAACTATGAGTATGTGGGGATGGGGAGGGGGCGAGAAACCAGGTAGGGAAGGGAGGACAATGAGGTAGATAGAATTCAATTTCACAGGCTCACTCCCTGCAGAAAAGGTAAGTACATTCATCTGTAAAAAAATTAAAGATGAGGTAGGTTTGAATTAACGTTGTATTTTTTCATTTTCTCTTAGAAGAATTTCCCTGAGACAGTTTCTTCCTAATTCAAACACAGACTAGAAGACGAGAATTCGATTGTTTCCAAAATCGACCACAACAATCATGCCATCAGGGGTGACAGCTATACCTGAAGGACGGTCCATCTGACCAAAGCCGCTTCCCTGAGTGCCAAACTTGCATAAAAAGCTACCATTGGACTCAAATATCTGTACCCGGTGGTTCCTGGAGTCAGCCACGATGATGCGCCCTTCCTGATCCACCGCCACTCCCTGCGGGCGCAGGAACTGGCCGTTGCCAGTGCCGTCGGAGCCCAGGAAGCGTGCTGACTGGCAATCTGGATGGATGACCAGGAGACGATGGTTGTTGAAGTCTGTCACGACCAAGTGGCCCTCGTGATTGAACGTCACACCTCTGGGGGAATCAAAGTGCTTCCAGAGTGCCCCTTCGAAGCCGTACTTGTTAAGGAACACGCCATCAGGCCCGAACAGCTGAACGCGATGGTTCCTCGTGTCAGAGACCAGGATCTTGCCCTCTGTGTTGACAGCCACATCCCATGGGTAATTGAATTGCCCGTTCTTTGTTCCTTTCTCCCCAAACTTCAGAATGAACTGCCCCTCGAACGTGAAGATCTGGATGCGATGATTGTCCTTGTCGGCCACGATGATCCTGCGTGAAACGTCGCAGGCCACACCGGCGGGGCGATCGAACTGGCCCGGCCGGGAGCCCAGCGTGCCAAACTTGTGATGGAAGGTCCCGCACGGCTTGAACACCTGGATGCGGTTGTTACTGCGGTCAGCGACAATGATGAAGCCTTCTTTGTCGACGCTGACCCCCCAGGGGCGGCAGAGCTTGCCATCACTGTCTCCCTCACTGCCAAAGGACAGCCCTGGCAGCCTGATGCCGATGTAGCTGCGGCCAGACTTCACCACCACTTTGAAGGGGCTGTTCTCAATGTGTTGGTTGCACATCATCACGGACACCAGGTGCTCTCCCTCCAGCTGGGGACGATAGCTGACCAGGTAGGTCCCGTTCTGCTGATCACTGACATCCGCCCCAAAAAGGTTTCCATCTGGGCCCATGACCACTGCAGAGATCATGTCACCCCCTGAAAGGCAAGGCTCCCCGTCGTGGTCGTAGCCCATCACAGTGAATGAGGCCACCTTGCCCTGCAACGCACGCTTGAGGCCTTCCCCTGTGGCTTTGGTCAAGGGAGCAAAAGCCCCGCTGCTGACAAAGCCCATTGATTTAATGGCCATATACAATGCCTGATCAGGGGGGGTGAACATGATCCCATTATCTTCCTGTGGCTGGAGAAGGCCTCTGACATTCTTCAGCTCCTGCACCTGAGCCAGCATGCGGTCCCGAGCCAGAAGAACATCCATGGTACGACCCTCCTCCAGGACCTGCTGAACAGCACTAATGGTGTTATCCAGCTTGTTTAGATTCTGACGTAACTTTTCAACTTGCAAGTAGAGTGACTTGGCCTTGACTTGGCGAATCTTTTCCACCTTGTGGGAAGCAGGGTGTGGGAAGCAGGGGGGAGAGAAAAGCATGCTTACATCAGGAAAGACAGACCACAACACAGATTTCCTTCAGCCTCCCTTCTACATGAAAGCCAGCTGGACAGTTGTTATAGCATGCTGACAGACAGCTGCGGAACAAACCTCTAAAAATCATGAAGCAGACAAGAAGAAACAAGGAAAGCAAATTACTTATCCAAATTTAGGCTTAATAGTCTCTCCTACCCTCCAGGCAAAACCATACATTCCTACTCTGCAGATCTGCTGCATCAGAGTGACATTTGAAAGCAGGAGTCACTTACTAGCAATCATTTGCTTCCTCAAATGCTATTCTGTTTTCTAGTTGCTAGGTACTTGACAGATCATCCAAAGGCAGATCTCATTCAGCCCCTGGGAGGACAGAATTTACTGCAGCCTCTCAAGAAGAGCAGAGGCTGAGGCTTCACTAACCAAAACTGAGACCAATTTCAGAAGGTGAGTTGTTGTCCCACGGAGCTGAGGCTGTGAGTCAGCATCAGCTAATGCATGTGGGCTCCTGTCATTCCCCTTCCTGCCAGGAGAATATTTTTGTGTGACTGGATAATACCAGACATTTATCTCCAGGGATTTTAGGGTCCAATTATTTTAATATTTTCTTGTAAATACTGGCAGTCATGCTGAGCTTGTGCTTCAAAACAGGATACTTTGTGAATGTCACTTCAAATAATACAGAAGGCTGCTGCCAGTCCCTGCTTGATGGATTGAAGTTGGTGAAAAATATCTGTTTTGTAACTCACCTGTATAAGCCAGCGCCTACCTTTACTTGTGAAAAAAACACTTTGGACCATCTTGCAAAGACACCTGCTTTGTAAAACTAATGTAACATGTATTTGCTTTATTGTTGCAAAAGTACATTTCCTGATGTCTGAATACCTGCTTGGCCACAGAAGAATATCTGGAATGCATTTTAGGGAAGGAAGACTTAATGTCTGAAGAGTCCTTGGTTAGACATTGACTAGACAACATATGTACAAATATAAGTTGAGGTATGTAGGTTTTACCAAGCTGTAAAAAAAATTGGAGATGCTTCTTCTAATAGTTGTCCAAGACAAATTGCTGATCTTAAGTCTCAGCCTAATCCCTAGACTCAGCTCTGGTCTACAAAATTGGTTATTAGCATGCTTGATACAAGACCTTGATAGACTGAGTTTGTTTTGCTAAAATCATTTACAACCACCATGTTTCCTTCTTAAAATAATGTTTTCCAACTTGAAGAGAACTTGCTATCAGTGCAGATATTCAAACAAAGTGCATTTGTACAGCACCATAGGATAAAAAGAGTTTAGGGGCAGATCTTACTCCTCCTGTACTAGGAATACCTTAAAAGAGAAAGCTGCCAAGCTTCCTGCAGAAGGTTAACAGTGAAAAGTGAACTCATCTTCCTCAATCCAAAACCTCAAAAAAGCAGCAATCGGAGTACACTAACTATATAAAGCGCAATTTTAAACTTTCTATTGACACTTACAAAAGAAAACAAAGCTTCTCTTGCAGGGACTATGACCACTGAATTACCTTCCTGGAATAAGAAACTTGTCTGTTACTTCCTTTCCTTCCCTCAAAATACCACACATGCATTGTGGCTGAAATTTGCCCATCAGTTCTGAATTGTGCAGATACTCTCGCTGGAGACTACTCTTTTCTTATACCAGTTTAAAAAAAAAAAAAAAAAATTAGAGGGAGGATGCTACCTTGATTGACAGTAAAGGTTTTCAAGGATGGGAACAGTGAAAGTTGGTCTCACAGAATTTCTACTAGCCTTTCTTAAAAAAAAAAAGACAGGGTAGGATACACACCTTTGCTCCTGTCCTTTATGAGGTGCGAATCAGAAATCAACCATACCATGTACCTAAATCTAGAGCAGCAGTTAAAGACATTTTGAAGACATTGTCTGGAGAGGATCTCCTCTCGGGGCAGCTGCTGGGCCAGCAGGGGGAGTGCCCAGCCTGCGTGTGGGGCTGTGCTGCTCTGAGGATCCAGCAGCCCCTGCAAAAACCCCACCAGCAGCTCCGGTTAAGGAAACCTGCCGTTTTCCTTGGATATCAGAATCTGGCTCTGTAGTTTGAGTACTTTTTCAGTTTGAAAAGCGCTTGCCAGCAGTACAAACCACAAATGTAAGGGTGCATACCTTCCAGAGCAGCTCACACTCCCGCTCTTCCAAGGCCTTCTTATGTCTAGTAGTCACTACTTTGACTTCAGATTGTACCACCTTCGCCTTCATCTCCACTTGCTCTGCCACAGCCTGGGCCTGTTCAATACTCAGCTGGGGAGAAAAAAAGACAAACACACTTAAGGCTCGACCAAACCAATTAAAAATGCATCAGAGGACTGCTGCTTACATTTCAGTATGCCTTCAGGCAAAGGCATAAAGTGACAACTCTTAGTTTCTTACAACTTCTTAGTTTCAGATGAGCCTGTGACCCTCAAAGATGTTAAAAAGGTAGTAACTTATTACTTACAAAATTCTAGAACACAACGATGGCCTGTGAAGGTATTGAGCCTAAAAAAGAGAGGGGTCCTTACAAATATACGTATACTTGAAGGGAGGGCATTTAGAAGGCAGAGCCAGGCTGTTTCCAGCAGTGCCCTGTGACAGAACCGGAGGCAATGGGCACAAACTGAAACAGAGGTTCTCTCTAAACACTAGGAAACACTTTTTTTCCTTCAGAAATGCAGGCTCACTGAAATCAGCTAAAAAGGAATTTAAAGGTTTTACCGTACATTCAGAACCTTCAGGAAGATACTCTTAATTTTAATTGAATGTGTGTGTACCAAGCTAAGAACCACCTGTTGCAACAATCTATGAACTACCCAAATGTGATCCAGCATCATCTATAAAGTCAGACAGTACACTGTCATCTTTCACTGAAAAGTTGGTAGTATTTTTGAACTCTCAGTATTTCTGAACTCTCAGTTTATGCCAACAACTGGAATGCTAAAACATAAAAACTTAAATCTAGTGTTACTTGGACATTTTCATTCCAGGTAAATTATTTTAAGACAACCAGTCTGAACTAGATTTATTCTTCTGGGTCACATAGGAAATGCCTTTCTGAAAGAAAAAGGAAGACTAACTTGGCCAGGTGATTTCTCTCTGGAGACAAATTGAAGACAACCCAACAAAATCAGACAAGACAACATTTCTATCTTCACTCCAAGGAACTCTCCTGCAAACTATCAGGGGAAAACAGGAGTGCTACTTGACAGCCAGCCTGCAAGCCCAAAGCTCAGTAAGAGGAACAGGTCTTTCAGCTCCTCCTCTTTCATGAACTCCCAAAGTCACCTTCACTAAAGTTTTAACAGGGAATGTCTTCAAACTCAGAGACAGCCTATATATCCCCGTCCCACTGGAGGCTGACCCCTGCCCTGCCCTCTCACAAAGCTTCTGGCAGGCAAATTTGACAAAAAATGAAAATCTCATTACAACATGTAGCAAAGTAGACATGAAGACACAACTGGGCATGGATTAAGACTTCATGAAAGCCAATGGGCCTCAGACCTGGATAGAAGAGGCCACACGTAAGAATACTGTGCCTCTATCACCTCTTCTTTGCTGTTCAAATACAGAAGCTGCCCTACTGCAGGGAAAAAGCATGCATTTCTTCCAAAACAGACCTGGATTCCCATCAAGTACAGCAAAACAGCTTCCTTCTCTTGCAAAGAGAAAGAGGTATCACCTCGAGAAGTGTCAGGGAAACTATCCACTCATATTCCAATTTTAACAATGATGTCTGTGAAAGCATAAAAATCTTGATTTACTTATTTTTGCTTTTTGTACCCAGTACCCATTTAGAACCATGATCTCTCTATATATGCATCCCTTATTACACCTTAGAGATAAGAGCAATCCCAAGTTCCCTCAATAATCTCCACTAAAACTGGAGTCCACCTTTCAAGAACTCCACCATAGGAGAGGCAGTAATTAACTCCCTGTGGGTGCTGTGATGTTTCAGCTATAGGAACCAGTTATGCACAACTGGTTGTCTACCAACTACTCATGCTATCATCTGGATTTATTCTTACTTGCCCAAGTATGAACAGCTCAGATCAGTGGGGGATGCTCAAAATGCTACGATTCTAATATCATTCAGGATATTGGTGAAGTTTTGGTAAAATTCAGAGGGTCCTGCACTCTGCCCAAATAAGCTAGAACAGCCTAGGAAGGCTGACCAGCATCAAACATGCAGACGCACGATGAGGGGAACAGCAATAGCAAGTTATCTATATCTGAGGCAACAGCCAAGAGCATTAAGTACAACTTTTGGGAGTCTTCTTCACATGAAAATCCCTTGTTCACCTTGATTACTGTAAGATGTCAGAGTTCTGCCATGAAAACTCACTCCTGCAGGCATTTTCTCTGTGGAACTTGTCTTGGAGAGGTCAACTTTTTAGAAAGGATGTGAAGTAGCAGTGCTTCTTGTTCTGGTCAGACACCACACAATCTTTTTATCAACAAATACTTGTAAAGAAGAATATCTTTTATGATGCTCTCTCCTTATGTTATGTCATCATTTTTCCAATGCTAGCAAATTAGATGGTCAACCAGTTCACAGACTTGGGAGACAGAAGACAAGGCCTATGTTTATCCAAGAATTGTGCCTGGTTACTGAATGTGAGATGGAGAACAATTCTTATGTTTCCTGCTGCTGGCCAATAAAGTAAATCATCTATTTGCAGCTGTACCTCCCCACCTGTGGCATCTCAGGGCTCTAAGGATGGCCAGTACCACTCCCCATTCTATTAGAGATATCACCAGAGCCTTGCATTTGTTAAAAACAAGTTAAAACAAGTAAAGCACTACTTTGCTGTGTATCTTGTAAACTTTAGGGTAGAAACTGGTACTTTCAATTCCTCAAGAGTAAAACTGAAGTAGCAACAGTCCTTTTGCAGGTGACATGTTCCAGGGGGGCCACCACACAAGGAAACTGCACACAGGCTTCCAGCGAGGCAGACAAACGTGTTTGCATGAAGGAAAGCATTGCAGACATCCATCACTAGCTATTGCTACCAGCACATTTCCGTTTTCAGTAAAAGGTGAAGGGAAAAGTTGTATTGGAACCTGGGTGTTCCAATACAAGCTCCCTTTAGGTGGACACCTCTGTGAACTCCCCTTTATCTAGCTTTCACCACCTGAGGGAAAAACTAGTGATGGTCTTGCTCCAGTGTCAACTGATGGTGCAACACAAATCTATATAGAAACCAACTGCAAGAGTCAGAAGTAGAACGGTAGCATTACTGGCCATGCTTCTGGATATCCATGCTGACTACAGAGGTGCCCAAATCAGGACTTGCCATTTTGTAGAGTTGCAGCATTCAGTAATTTATTGTATTTCCTGTCTTCTGTTGAACAGTAGGAACTAGAGCCTCAAGTTACAAAAAATTTTCTATGATTTCATGTTTATCTAAATATTTCTATGGAATATTTAATGTTATAGACTCTCAAGTTTTCACTAGTGCTGCTTTTTAAAATAAAATTTTTAAAAAAAGTACAATCAGAAGCATAAAATGCTCCAGGAGAAAGAAAAACTGTTACACGGCTTGTGTTCTGAAGAGCTACGACAGAGGTGCTGATGCCTTCCTTCACTGTGTGGTTTCTGCTGTTTGATACTCAAATTAAATCAGTATGTCCACAGTTATATCCACACAGGACACAGTTATTTGAAGAGGCTAAGTCAAGTCTCTGAAACAGCAGGGCTTGTTAATCCAGATGCTGAGCCATGATGTTAGATCATACCAATTTAGTCCAGGAATTTATCCAATTGAACAAACTGCAGCACAACACACCATAGTGGCATAGCACCATGAGATACATAAAGGCTGCTTATGGTAACTGTACTGCAACTCATCAATGCTGGCTTGCGTGAACATATTTGAAAAATTCTCTAGGATTCTTTTATTCCATCCACCCATCCAAAGATGGAAGGGAGGTATAATTTTTCAGGCCTTAATTCCAACATTTAAGTTTCCCAATCTCAAGTTTTCCAATGAAGGTGCAAACCTCCGGAGAGAAAATTCAAATTCAAAAGCAAATTTTGGTTCTTCTGAGGAATCCTTCAGTATTTGAGGGGTGAATGGACCACAGGTATTGAATAAAGAATACTAAATATACACTTTCCTACCTCAATATGGAGGATTTGCTGTTTAACCATTAAGGAATTTAAGACTAAGTTAACCCTACCCAGAGAGGAACAGCTGAGATGCTTCTTCTCTGACAAACTCCCTTCTGGATTTTAAAAGCACAATAAATACAAAAAATCCTGAAGGAAACTTTTTGGTTTGTCTCAAGTCCGCCCTTTTCCACTAAATGGAAGGTGTTGCAGCCTTCCGAAAGTGGTTTGTTTTCAGTTCCCTAAAGCACCAAAAGATACAGTGGGCTCCTTTCACTGAACTTTTCCAGTTACTGTGTCAAAACAGGATAAAACAACCAGGACGTACAGTTGGCTTTCTCCAGCACCAAGAACTAGATACAAACTTCCTAATGTTCTTACACGAGAAAAATTAACTGGAAGATCCTACATACTTGCAGTGAAAGGTACCAGGATTAACAAGCTTAGCAGTGAATTTGTGGTAATACTGGTACAGATATAGCACAAATAACAGCGGCTGGACCAATTTAAAGGTTTTAGTGCAATGCATGTAAAACACCAAAACATCCTCACTTGAAGTTCCTCACAAAGCTAATTTTAGAAGAAGCTTTGATGGAGGGAGGGCTAGAGGCCAGGTTAACTCATGGCAGACACAACTAAACTATCATTTTGGTTTGTACTCCAAGAACAGACCTTTTGCCTACAGTTTTAGGCAGAACAGTAGTTTGGACAGTGACTCATGTCAAATCCATCTTCCCCAATAACCATCTGCTCACATGCTGCACTGAGGAACTCACTGAAATACCACACAAAACAATGACTAAAAGTACAAAGAAATTCAGCCTCTTGATATAAATTCCGGCTTTAGAAAAGCACAACTGACTCCATTTTGTTGACAAAGCTTCATTTCAGATTCTCAAACCTGCAAGCCTGACTTCAAAGCCATGTACAAGGCTGCCGGAGCTAACTCAATGTGACAACCCCAAAACGATCCCTTGCAGCACAGCAGTGCCATCCTTCTCAGGTATCGACCTCCCAGCAGCACAGATCCATATGGCAACCCACAGGGAAGCTCCCACCAAAGGGCAGAGGCTCAAGGCAACAGATCAGCTTCCTCCTCTAGCCAGCCACATTTCTTACAGTACCCCCTCACCCCCTGTAAAGGTGTTAATCTATTTCATACCACTTCCCCAACAAATTTGGGAGGGAAGCTCCTAAGCCTTTCATGATAGATAAGAGAGCAGCTCCCGCTATGTTCTGCACATGGCCAGTCTCACTGGGCAGTGAGAAGCTTGCATGGTCAAGCACCCCAGCAAAACCAATTATAGGCTCAGCTAAGAAATAATTTATTTTGTTTTCCAATAAACCTATTTTTTAAGACACCTGAGATGAATAAATTAAAATGTATTTTAACATGTTCACCTGGAAATTGACCCTAAATGAACATGAGCACTCAGTGCTTTAATGTTATGCAAGTGCATTAGATTACATGCATACATCCATACATATATACAGTTACACACGTATAGATGTATTTTAAGAAGGTGACATTTTGAAGAAGCCATCTATCTTTCACCGTAACAGATTTACGTTCAGTTTGTGACCTAGTCCTTGGAAAAAATTCTGAAAGAAGACAGCTAAGTGTGCACTTTCATGAGGTAAAACAAGGCAGCGGGACACGCTCCCCATATAGAAAGGCAGCAGTCCTGATTCCTCCCACACTATTTATCCAGGGTCAACTTTGGCTTTCATATCACCCTGTGAATCAATCTGAGTCTCTGAAAAGGCTGGAAAAGTATCCCAGCTAGCAGTATAGCTTTCTGCTGAAATAAGAAAGAATCTTACCAGCAACCCAGTTGGATGCTGCTGCTTCATTCCCTGGCACCATCAACAGTCCTTGAAGCACTGCAGTGAACCAGCCAGGGGGCTGACCCAGCCAAAAAGTAAACCCACAGAAAGGCTATCCTTTCAGCTGGATCAGTTCACCACACAGGCACAAGTTCTCATGTTAGAGACAGGCTTAGGAACATAGGCCAGGACCATCATAGCACAAGGAAGCATGGAAGACTTTCCATTGCTGCAGAAATTTCACGGAGGAAAAAACAGCAAGCTTCTTGCTCTCAGGCTTGCTCTTTCTTACAGAGGACTTCAACTTCCTTGAAAAGTGAGGTTTGGACTCCTCTGGAGTGACAGACTACATCAGGCTTCAGTGGATCAAGAGGTTGAAATGTATCCCAACTCACAGCATTTTTTTAAAGTCTGAAAAACAATCTTTCCTCCAAAGCCACAGGAAGAGCTTAAATAAACATTTCTTCCTAAAAGCCTTCAACTTTGGTTAACCAGATACTCTCCAGCCAGTTGACTCATGGCTTGATTTCCTCTCTTCTGCAACGCCCTTCAAATTCCACCTTTTCCCATTTACTCTCAACTACCCCTCCTCATCCATCCTCAACATCTCCTGTCAGGGGAGCTATCACTTTCAGAGCCTATTAAGAAAGAGTTTATGGTACAGCAGTATGTATCAGTCCCACTAAGAAGTGTTACTACAACGTATTACTTTTCAAGCCTCTTAAGAGTTCCAGTCTTGTGTTCCTCATATTACAGCTTGTACTGGCATTTAATTCTCTGTTGACTATTTCCATACTTTCAAGAAAACCATTCAAGCCAGTTTCTTTTAATTTAGAGACTACTTATTTTAGAATTTGTTTTGAATTCATGCTGTCTCCTCCCTAGGATAAACATATAGCTTCACAGCCATAGTGTCCTCAAGAAAAAGGAGAGCTTGTTCCATGAAACCTTTGAGTTGAGCACCCCTGCTTTCAACAGTATCATATGCTCTTCTGGTTGCTGCTGATGTTGGTGTAGCTGTCTGGGGCTGAACTATTTTCCCATTCCTGCACATGCACACACTGATTTTCACCCTGTTAACTTTATCACTGATCTGTTTGCTCACTAACTCTTCTGTGCAGTGGTCCAGATAAAAAACCCCACTAAACTAATGGAACAACTCAGTTCTTGAAAACATGGTTCATTTTATAGATCTTTACACAAGCTGCTCAGCTAATACTTCCAAGACAGCCTCTTAACCTGGATGGGCTGTAGCCAGACCAGAGCAAAGCTGCACAACCTAAGTTCAGTAGAATTGCTTGTCCAAGTTACATAAGCATAGCCCGCACCATGCAACTTTTACCTGCACCATCAAGTAACAATCAACTCACCACAATGGCAGGAGCCTTCAGCATAAAAGCCAGAAAAAGATAAGGGAGGAATGAGCAAAGTAAACTCAGCGGGAAGAAAATCAGGTACAAAAGCATTCATGCAATGGTAGCAGAGTGGTACTCCATGATCTCCTGGTAGTTTCTACCCCAAAAAACAGTCCTTAGATGATTTAGCTGTACCAGTTAGATGATTAAGAGCCCTGGAGGTCAAAAGCAGTATTTTAATTACTAACAGGCAAGTCCTTCTCTAGGACAGCCTGGAGAAATTCATAAAACTGCACCTGTGATGGTCTTTAAACTAGCATAATTCCTTCCTTCTTGTCATTTTGGGGGATGTGTGAAACCTATGGATACTGCTGAAGAGCTTTATAACCCAGTTTAAAACAAATCTTGGAAGTCACTATGTTTTCCAGGATTCTGCCTGAAGCTGGAGTTTAAAGTTCACCACCCAGTTGTTGTTTACTGTGCTGGAGTAACAAGTTAACATCAAAAGCTGAAGGAAAACGTCAACAGCTGATTACTATCCATACCAACATAAACTATTATCATTCCACTGGTGCAAAGAGTAAATGAGAGACTAATTAGTTGCTCTTGTCTCACAGAACAAGCTTAATTCCCTCATTTACTAGAAACAAGCAGCAAAGGGAAGACAATGAGCTTTGGGTTATTTTAATTATTGTTTATACCTTGCATGTGTGCCAGGAAAGCTCACCCAATTTGAAAAGTTAACTTCCTATCCATGACATTCTACAAATACTTATTTTTTTTTAACTTCAAAAAAAAATCCTCCTCTAGTTTGAAGCACTGTGCTACCTTCGTTCCAGCCCTTGCCAGGTATTTATATTTGTGATATAAAACATAACTGAGGTAGAGCAAAGTAATAAGCAGACTGTGCATCTGTGTGTGCAGAGCAATCCTCACATGGAGATAGCTCTAGATCCTCTGTACATGCAGGTTAAGGAATTTCACACTGATCCAACAGCTGATTAGTATTTTGTATTTGGTGGCAACACTGAACACGTAACGAGAGTCAAAGGTAGACAAGAGTGCTAGAAGCTATACAGGCAGGAAGATGCTCAAAGGAAGTCTCAGTCATAAAAACAAAACCAGGTTTGGCACAGCCACATAAGATCTGTGCTTTCTTAAATGCTTCACACTCAAGTGCATTTGTACAGAGCTTCATATATATTGTGATTTACACGACAGGATTATGCTGCAAGAATGCAAAACTCACATAATAGCACTTTATTTTCAGCTCCACTGACACTTCTGTCAGAGATCTGAGAAAACAGAAGGGGTGAGAAGACTGACAGCAGAAGCAGAGAGCTTTTTGCCTTGACACCTTGCCCTCTAACAGACAAGCTGGGGGGAGAGGGGGGAAACAAAGTACTCAAGTTGGGAGTATCTTACTTGAATAGCCTGTCGTCCCTGCTGAGCATCTGCCAGGAGCTGAATGGTGAGAGTCCTGGAGTCCTGTAGGGCGTCTTGGAGGTAGATAAAGCTGTGACCCACATGTCGTCCCATGGTACATTCCCGACATATGGGAACAGAACAGGTATCACAGTAGAAATGCAGTACCTGGAAGCAGGAGGAAAAAAAATATTTCTCACTACATAAAGAAGAATTGGAAAGAAAACAGAGCCAGGATGTGTAAAAAAAAAAAAAAAAATCCAAAAGCTCAACTGTAAAGGAGATGGTTAGATGCAGTAGCAATAGGCAAAGACTTCACAATAGCTCCTCCACAGCTATCCTTCCCAGTAAACTCCAAATCATGCCCTAACAGTTAGATGGAAGTGTCATTGTTTTCTTTGCAATACAATACTAGGAAGAGTGTCCACATCAGCTTCTCTTAAAGAGCGGAAGCCATCTGCCAACACTTACAGATTGGAGATGGCATCTATGGCAAGTTTCAGGTGAAGACCTTTCCTGCAAATACAAACACCAAATTCTCTCAAGTGGGCCATTCAATAATCAACACACTGAAGAGCTGCAACACCAGCACACCTACTGCTCACAAGGGGAAAACCAACCATGCGTGCCAAGAACCATCCTCTCTTTTCAAAATATGCAAATTCCTTACATTCAGGACAGCAACAACATTAGGCAAAACTCCCCCCTGCCACTTCCATCAACAAAGCAAAAAACCTTTGCTATGACAGTGTTTTCTATGCTAGTGATGCTTCCAGACGCCTGAGCTGGAAAACAAGACTGGAATTTTATCATACCCATCAGAGCGTTTGAATGCTACAGTGACCTGTGGATAACCACTAAATCCCCGTTCTGTTCACAAAGCACTTCCAAACCCTATATTCAAATCACAATTTCGACCAAGACGTTAGCGTAGAAAGCCAGGTCCATTCATCAGCTGTAGCCGCTCCCATTCCATCCAGTAGAGGGAAGTAACACACAGAAATAGCAACTTCCATGGAAGACTGTTCTCTCAGAGGGAAGCCGAAATCAGCCCTCAGTTTTTGTTTCCAAAGATGCAAATGAAGGAGTGTAAGACTCCAGCACAAGAAAGTTCTGTATTCACGTCTTTTAACTACACCCACTATTTTTCTTAGAGTGTAATAACAGAAAATCTGTATTACCAAGGAACAGTACAATGGCATGAGGTTTCATACTACGAACAACTTTTCCATCATCAGATATTTGAAGCCTACCTCACAGAATGGATCAAGAGCAGAGCAAAGATTGGACAAGTGTTTGATATGCCTGTCTTCTCCCAGCTGTCATCCAGCCACTCTCGACCCTAGCTAACAGCTCGTGATATGGTGCATAACATCCCCCTTTCCCTTCTCCCTCAAAAACAAGGGGAAGGACAGGACAGGTGACTCCCTTGAATTGCCTGGGTTGCATAAAGTGACATTTTAAGCTCCTATAAGCACAACAGCTGAAGTGGTATATGGATTAACTTCTCAAAGGGGTATGTGTGTGTTCATGTGCACGTATCAGATTTTACTAAAACCTGCCTGTTTTTTTTTTTTCTGAAACTGAGTTTTGCTGTAGGGAAACTGGGACAGACTTATGTTTGTTTCTGTTCAAATACTAAATCCTCAAGCAGTGGCTCAGATTCTCATTTTTTTCCAAGTAAAAAAATTCCTTAGGTCTGAAATGCATTTTTCAAATACATCATCTTCCTCAACTAGAGGGATCCTTGTTCTTACACTGTGGTTGTCTAAGTATGTATACAGTGTTCACTCGCACATGAAGTTCTGTAATTTTTCTGCTGAAATTACAGGGAATGTTTATTACATGTTGCTGAATAACGCCACTTAACAACTGAGAAGCTGAGAGAGAATGAAAACCAAGACAAGGTATCAAGTTAAGTCATATGAATCTGATATACTTTAAAAACATACAGCAGGGATTTGGGGCCTCAGTCAAGCAGAGCAGCTGAAAAGAAAATGGTGACCATATGAACAGAAGATCAGAATCAAGTTAAATCTATTACTAGTCCTTCACAATAGTCAATACCAGAAGCAAAAGCTCAGTCCACTCCTGCTGCAAGGTAACAGCATCCACTGGGTAAAAGAGTCACCCAGCTGTTCAAGCCAAAGGAAAAAAAACATGCTTAAACTGTTCAGGTGCCTCTTGCCACCCACCAAAATGTGGTGGGAAACATCACTCCTGAATTTAGAATGAAGAATGACAAGAGCTATATTCTCAATTAGGAAAAAGGCAGATTACACAGGATGTGGCAGGGGAAGGTCTTGGGTATATACTATAGAGCCATTGATAAGGCCTTATTTATTCCTTAGTCAAACAAACAAATAAGAAAGGTAAAAACAACCCGGATTTAAAATGGAAAGCAAAAGAGTTAGCACGCTTGGACAAAAAAGAAGTAGCTATGCTGGTCTGATCTCCATCACTACACTTCACCTTACGAACACAGGGGAAAACCACAAATGTGCAATCCCTACAGCTCTCTGTGGGGAGGGGAGCTAGCCAGCTCGCCGTCAGAAGGGCACTGAAGGAGTCAGCTTCAAGGTGAACCACCAAATCCCCAGAAACTCCTTTCTGGGCACAAAGACTACAAGAGAACCCCCAAACTTGGCAGGGGCACAAGGGCGGTTCTCCTCCTGTGGTCAGTGTCACAGGCACTTGCCAGGAGTGCCCAGCAGGCTGCACATCAGCTCTACCCCGCAAAGGGGGCACGCTCCCAGAAAATAAAGCTGGGAAGTCTCTGTGCAGGCACAGCAGTGATTAGGGGGTTGTGCCAGCTGGGCTGATGGGGCTTGGGCACAGCATCCAACTTGCCTATGCTTGCAGCCACAGCCAGGAGTTTATTGTTACGCTCAAGCCTGCTCACATCCCAGTCCCTAGGTCATGGCTACAAAGGTCACGTACTGCTAGATTAAGTTTCTATGCCTGGTTCTAAATAGAGGGGGATAGGGGAGCCAGAGCTCCCCTTTCCCCCCATCCCCCAAACAAGCAACTCCCTGGGGAAAAAAGGAAAAAAAAAGGGGGGAAAAAAAATCATACCGAGGATAGGTGTAGGACAATGCACAGCTGTGTTCTCAGTTCAGAACTGAAGCACTCACAGCGCACCCAAAGCGCTGGCAGAGCCCCCATTCTTCCAGTTTCAGCAACCTGAGACCGCCTCCCCACATTTCAGTTCACTGCTACTGTAGCACTGTAATGCTCCTTCCCTGCTCACTACAGGACAAATAACAAGATTGGTCTTGAAGTGTGGATGGGCAGGAGAAGTATGAGTAAGACTAAGTCTTCTTTAGTGGATATCAGCTTATACTCAGTTAAAAAAAATCGAATTCCACACCACCTCAAAAAACAAAACAAAACCTAAAACCCCACCAAAACTAAAAACCAACAGTACCTATAGGAAAGTCCTGAAAATTTTTCCCCCTCCCTGTCTGAAGAGGCAGAGATGATGCAGCCAAAAGATCCATCAAGCTGTAAATTAACTATTGTCCTGTTAATTTCACTATTTACCCAAGCATAGGAAAAACTGGTTTATCAGCAAACACCTTCAAATATTGCTGTTTTTTTCCAAACCACATGAATGCTCTGATGGGCAGCAAGGAAAGCATGGAAACAGAGACAGCTTTCTCCTTTCAAAGAAATTTATAATCTGTGTAAACTGCATTTAATAAATTGTTTCTTTCTGTAGTAATCATTAAGTAATTACGTAAAAATACATTTTTTTAGATAAAAACTGGTGCCTACAACACCCTATCCAGTAAGGGGAAAAATATTAATAAGCAAGCTTAGGAGGTTTTATTTCTTTTTACTGATCTACTATATTAATTAGTATTTTAGAATTTCCACTGGAATTAAGCGAAAAGAGAAATCAGAAGGAAGAGAGGACTAGTTTTAGAGATAGTTAAAAGTGATTTATTTTAAAATAAATCAGCTATGGGTTGATTATTTCCCAAACAGGAAATATTTCCTGAATTGCTGGCATACAATTTTAGACACAAAACAATAAAGGGAGCCTACTTCAATTTAAACAGAATCAGTGAACCATGTTACAGGGCTATTCATCTTTTACAGCCACAGCAGCCCAAGAAATACAACAGCAAGGCCATAAATGTGATTGCTTCAGGAAAGGCTGTACAGTGCACCGTAAAAACATTTTACAACAGCAGGAATTCCTGGGTGTCGCTCTCCCCATTTTTTGGTCCATCTGCTTTCAAAGGGGGCAGGGGGATGGGCAGAGATGTTGTTAAACGTCCCCCGGGACTGCACAGCAATCAATCATCATCTGATGAATGGCCACTGAAGTTAAACCCTGACCCCACTCCACAATTCCCACACCAGCCCTTCTCTCCTTACTACTGACCAGCTTCCAGCGTGCCCCCCCACCTTCCAGCCCTCACCAAAATTTCCCAAATACCAAGCCCAGACAAAAGCAATGGAATGTAGTAGGCACCATGACAGAGGAGAATTCAGCAGAAACAGCATCTGAGGAGGCTTATCCTTACACTGTGTTTAAATCAATGTTCTTTCAGCAATACTCACTGTGTCCTTCTCCTCCCAGCTTGCAAACACTTCAGTTCTCTCATTTTCAGAGCACACGGGCACACAAATAAAACACAGGGAATCTAATCACGTTAAAATTTTGGGTTTTGGGTTACATTTCGGTATCTCTACAAGGATTTTATTTAAGCCTACAGTGTTAAGAATTTGTACAAGGCAGCAACACATAAGGCCACATAATTTTTAAAATGCAAGCCTGATGCTCTAAAAAGCTACCCTGTAATCTTAACCAAAAATAAAAGAAGTCTACAGACAAAACAGTAGCCGCTTGGTTTCTACTTTTGGAAAAGTTTCAGTATGGTACTTGCAAGTTAACTTAGGTTGATTTTATGATTAAAAGCAAAAAAAATCTTACCATAGTCAATTTAAAGCTTTCCATTACTAAAGGTGTTTTATTATCAAGTTCCCTTGACAGTAACTTAAACACCAGTGGCTTTGTTAGGTAGTGTGTAAGGCTTAGATGCCCGAGTTTAGTATAAAGCAATTTTCCAGGGAATTTTGGTCCTACTTCCTCAGCACTGTGGGGTTGTTTTTTTTTTTTTTTTTTTTGCTTCCCTCCCTTCCTGAAAAAAAAAAGCTGCTTCCCTGCATGCAGCAATTTTTTTTTTTCTTTTTGGAAACAGTATACAAACGAACTACTCCTCCTGAGTGGTGCAGAGTAGAAAATTGTTGTAGGTTTAAGCAAAAATAGGTAATAATATTTCCTCTGTAGGAAACTGGTTCTCAGTTTCTACCTCAATGGCAATTTGTGACAATTAACTTGATTCACACCATGATGAAAGTCGTAGGAACCTTAATTAGAAATGTGAGTGCTAAATATAAAGACTGAAGACCTGGGCAAGTCATGAGATAGACATCAGAACTACAGGCAATTAGTATATATACAATTATGTATATCCTAAACATATGGCTTTCAGAGATGCCAGTTAATGATCAAATTGCTCCTAGAACTTGTATTTTAACTTGATGCTCTGAAGTAGAAGAGACTTACCTAACAGCAATTTTCCTCTCTGCATACAGTGGTAATGGGAAATTGCACACCAGCTCCAGAAGGTCTCCACAGCAAACAAGAGTTACTTCTTGAACTTAGCTCAATATTCCAGTAACAAAATTTCCACAAAAGCATGGGCACTTTGAAGTGTTACAGCCCTATCCTACACAGGGCATGCAGCATGCACAGGTAGCTGTACAAAGTGGTAACAGTGAAATTAGTTTACTATCACCTTCCTTCGCCACTTGGATCAACAGAGGTGGGTTTTGGTCCATTTAGAAATTCATCAAGTGCAAGAGGATCATTCAGCCCCTCTGTTAAATTCACCTTGATTTCCTTACCCCACCTGGAATAATAAAAGCTCACCTAACAGATGACTTGGCTCATGCAAGTCTGTTTATAGGAAATAAAGCTGTAATTCCACACGCTTTTTTTCCAGCACTACTGTTAATACCTCTCCCTCCCCACATGCTCAAGTGGGTTCTGCTCCTAGTTTCTCAGCCACATAGGTATCTCTTGGCCCAGCACATGAAGGGGAAGGAAGCTCACAAATAAACCCCCAAATGTGAAACCACACACAGCTCAAGGCTCTCCATTTCACTCCACAGTTAAACTGACAGCTACTCTGTGAGGAAGCCCTAAATCTCCCCTGCATTGCTCGTATCTCCTTCCCTTTACTGATCCAGTCTCAGTGAAAAGATTCGGGTATCTTTACAAAAAGCATAAAATTTGTTTTTGAATAAACTATTTTTATCAGCTGAGCCTGGGATCAGAAGATCAGTAGGACCAGCACAAGGAAGGGGGAAGAATCCATAATTAAGGGCATAGAGACATTTGATGACAACTAGCTGGTACTTTGCCAACCTCACAGCTGGAAATCGGTGTAAATCTTCTCATTGATAGCATTCGTCTTAAGTTCTAACTGGAAGAGAACAGTATCTAACTGGAGTTGAGTTAAACAGGCTGGTAAACCAAACAGACTACTATACTCTTAAAATTCCTAATGTTTACCTTCTTCAATCCTCCTGTGAAGTCATGAGGCCAGTAAAAACAGCTACATATTTTAGACTGGTGACAGCTCAGAGTCTGTCAAACCATACAGGTTAAAAGCAAAGTTTTTTGAAATATGTATAGCCCATTAATCACTTTTAGAACACCCAGTAGGTACTAACAGTCAGCTGGGAACGGAGCAGAGACTATTTAAGTTGCCTTTGCCAACGCAAACAGCATTTGCAAATTTAAATAGATTTGGGGTAGAAGTGACAATCAAGTTCCACTTCACGGTGAAGGCCACACTATCACTGGAATCGTGTGACAACAGGCTGCCAACTGGGCCAGGAGACAGGAAGTCACACCTTTGACAAAGCTGTTTTAAGGGTTGGCTCCAGTCTACTATGAAATTGCATCCTCTGTGTTTTAAGTTATAATCTTACAGATGAAACTTCATGTGATGACTGCAGCTTGTGGTTCTAGGCACTCACCTGGCACTGCAGCTTTCCAAGCATTTCTCTTGGCAGCACCTCTGCCAGATGCACTACGCCCCCGTTGATCCACTCTGATTATGGAGGAAGCACCACACATCAGTCACTGGACTTTGCCCATCCCACCAGCTAACCTTCTAGAAGCTCTTGGATGCAAGGTAACTCAGTCAGCCAATCTAACCACCTCAGCGATTCCAGTTATTGATGGACTGGAAAGGGCATCTTGCTTCCAACTTAACTCATTCGTCCAATTCTTCCTAAACAGGGATAAGCAAGGCTTAATACTATTTTAACGTTAATACTGAGGTGATGCACGTACAATTATCCCACAGTGGACTACTGTTTAATTATTACATAATGGCAAGTCGACATTCAGCAATTTTCTTTTAAATAAGCTGTTCAGAGTTAAAAAAAAAAAAAAGAACCAAAAAAACCCACCAACCCCAGAAAACTTTTGTTTTTAAAAAGTCACAACATCTGTTTCAACACTGAAGCAGGTAGTCTAGGGGAAGATGCAATGGTATCACTAGCTAGTAGATTACTCAGCCCAAGATAAGTCACAGCTCTTTCACAGATTTCAATACGGGAGACCAGCCTGTCCTTCAACATGCAACTCATTAGCTGTTAAATGCGGCTTCTGCGCCAAATCTGCATGACATGAGTAGCAGCAGGGTGGTCTTGGCACAGGGGACAGTGGGTGGACCTAAATATTCAACAGTTCAAGCATGCATGCTAATAAACAGCCTGCTGTGGTATCTGACAAGAGTGGGTCAGGACAGTTCTACTTTCAAGCCCATCTGTCCAAGGCACTGCTGTAAGTCCCTGCAAATCCTCAACTGAGACTCAGTAAATTCTTCAGCTTTCTGAAAATAAGAGTGTCTTAGAAGTTCTGATCCAAAACTTGGCCACGATTTAACTGATGCTGTAAACAGCAACAGGTTGACAACTTCTTTGCTACTGCACAAGGTGTTTTGTATTTTAGAGAGAATCAAATGTTAACATCTCTACAAACTCCTCATAGAACATGTTTTCCCCTTTCCCACACAGCTCAGTGTAAGAGCTTTTGAAAATTTTCCTTCTATGCACAGAAAGGGTTGGACTAAAGAGTCAGGGTACACACAAGACTCCTGTGTCATCTCTATGACTATCATCAGTACAGGCCTCACCTCCCAAAATCCATATTCCTCAAATCCATGCTGTTCCCACAGCACTGCAGAGAACATTTTCTCTGTTCAGGTCCTTGGCAACTGTTGATCTTCATACAGAAATATGACACCAAGGATGCCATTATATGTCTTGCGAACAAAGAAAAAGTTTTTGTTGCTTAATATACTAGAGACTTTTTTTTTTTTTTTTGTATTTGATGGGGGAAGGGAGTGGAAAGTGAAACTTAAGTTCCCATATTTCATTTAAGGGCAGCTAGTCCTCATGCTGAGGACAATTGAGAGACGAACATGTTAAGCAGATGGGTTGTGTGCAGTTTGACGGAGAGACTTCCCTGATTCCAACACAAACAGGTCTTGAGTAGGATTGATTTTCTTATACAGCTAGACTCTAGTCAATCCACCAGTACCTAACAAAATTCACTTTGGTGCAACTGATTCCCACTAATATTTTTAGAGGGCTTCTCTGTGGGGGTCAGAAAGCCTATCAGGCTAGAGATCTTAAATTCATAATATTTAACTGCTAGGGAAAAACTGAGTATGAGAAGAAAGAACACATTCATCCAGATAAACTTTGGATTTATCTATTTGAACTTTGTGATAGGTTCTACTTCCAGGGTTTTTCTGGGTTTTTCAAAAATTTTATTTCATGTGAGGTTTGGGGGGGCAGGGGGGGTTGTGCTGTTTTTTCCTTTTTTGTTGTTGTTCTTTTGTTTTTTAAGCAGTACTAAAAATCTTGGTTCAGAAAAGTATTTCTTCAGAACATGAGTTTGGACTTACTCTTTCACACTGTGTAATAATTCAACTACATCATCTAGTACTTATCTGCTGCAAGAAAAAAAAAAAAAAACTGGAAGTCTGTATTTGAAACCTCCCACAGCTGAAGCACCACATGAATATCCTCTACATCAAACTGCAGAAGCTGGAGAATACTGAAAAACTAAGTACTAGAAAACTAAACAAGCATGAACTCTGAGCCCACTTTGCAGCTTTACTGTCTGCTTGTTCCCCCTTGCTTATGTGGCCTTACTGACAATCACAGAGGAAAAACAGAACCAAGAGTCAAAACAATTAGTAGAGAACAGTGCTCAAAAATTTTTAAGTTTTAGATAAAGTAGTTTTCACATGGAATTAACGTAAGCATAAAACCAGCAGTAGGCATCAGCTCAACATGTTTAATCTCTAATCTTCAAATGCATACAGTATTTGGGGGAGTTGTCTCTGTAGTGATTATTCGCTTGAAGTAATTTTAATAACATTACATAATCTCTACATAATTAAAAAAAAAAAGCTTCTCTTTAGACTTCTTTAAAGGAGTATTTGTGTTAAGAAGAAAGAAAAATGCATCGACTTGTAGACTAACGTACCTCAAAGCCCTTTTAACAAAGAGGATTGTTAGCACACATTTAACTAAGTGAGGCGATTCTGATATCTAACACCACCACTACTGGACTCTGGTGACTCCAGTTAGAGTAACAGCCTGGTAAGCACGATCAGTCCACATAACTTGTACAAGACACTGACCCTCCTCCCGTTTTCCAGTATCAGCTCTCCTGAGAGTATTCTATATAATATTATATTATATATATATAAAATTATATATAATACCCAGTATTATGGGAGTGAATATCCCCACAGAGCACAGCAATTACCAAAGGATGATTAGGATGCTTGCAATGAGAACTAGACCTTTACATATGCAAAACATTAAATACCCTTATCAGGTTTAAATTTAGTTTAAACTTCCACAGGATTGCTATGGTTTGGTTTTTATGTGGAGTAAAAGCAAATAACAATAAAAGCAATTTATCCATTAGGGCATAAGCTGACCACCTGGGATACTGTAGGAAGGAATTCCTGCTCCCTAGTTTTCTCAGTGGTAAACTATCCAGTTGGCCAAGTGTGCAAAACAGACTGGGGAAGGGGTAGTGTTGGGGGTTAGATTTGGTTTTCTTTTTTCCTATAGAATTTTTTCCCCACAAAGTCGCTAGGAGACTAATTGCTGGGTACTTATGGGTGCTTAACCTAAACAATACGAACGGCTAGGAAGGTGTAGCACGGGGGCTACACCCTTCTTTGGTCTCAGGGAGTTTTTCTCTCCGGGGGATGGGAAAAAGGTGATACCCGATACCGCGAGGTTTTGGGAGATAAAGGGCAGGGGTGGGGGCAGTTTTGGCTCTCTTGCTCTCGGCATCGGAGANCAGGTAGAAAGTGGCATCCTTTTCTCCTCTCCTCTCCACCCCACCTCAGCATCAGGCTGTGAGTACTGCTGCAGCCCCGATATCTAATGGGAACAGCACAGTTCTGCTGTTCCTCCCACTTTGGCCTTGAATCTCTGCCTTCAGAGAAAAGCTGTAACAGGAACAGCCATGGTACTGAACCCCCACAGCAGGAACTGTTAAATTTTTTCTTCTTTAATTGTGAAACAATCCATTCCTATTAAACAAGTCCAGTTACTACCAGTGCCATATGCACATCAAACTCAGGTCAAAGTGAATATGACCAACTATAGCCTTTTATTAGGAAATACAGGCAAGACTGTTGTCTGGGAAAACTGATATATAAACCTATTCCAAGTGTTTTATATTGTAATGTTTTTAGTTACTGCTTATGTGGAACAGCTTTTTTGGAAAGCACAAAGGCAGCACCAAATTGGCTCTGTTCTTTGCCTTACCTCCTCTCTCTTACTCTGTCCCAAACACTATTTTTACAACTATATACCCACATATGAAGTCCTTATAGAATAGGACATTTAAGGAATTTCTTTCTCCACCAAAACAGCCAATATAAACATTTGGAAGGTTATCTTCAAAAAACATTCGAGGTCTACCCCTATACCATCATACTTTTAAAGACTAACACAGCAAAAATATGCAAGTGTAAAATTTTTACTAGCTTAAGTGCACATGTTTCAGAGTAGGGAAAAAAACTACAACATGTTGAGGTTTCATTTGGGATTCCTCATAAATGAGGAATCTTAATTAAACAAAACCAAATTTGGATTGCATTAAAAGAAAAGACAACGCTGTTTGCTCCAAATCCAGTTCATTTCTGGAAGCGTATTATTTTAGGCTTCCTTAGTTAACACCATGAAATTGTACCATCCGTGTAAAAAATAATCATTGTCTGCTCCCAGCATAGAATTTGGCATATACACTGGAGTATTTTATTCAGAGAAACAACGTTGTCCTTGAGGACCAAAGCTATGCTGCCTGTAACAGAATGTCAGGCTGCATTTGTCAGATTAATACACTTGTTACAACTCCTCTTAATTTTAAGGAGGATTATAAAATCACATTTTATGAAAGACACCTCATGCAAGTGTTACCCTATGGGTGCTAGTGCACTATTACTTCCAACTGAACTCCAGTATTTAATGTTTGTTTTGGAAGACCTAGCTGTCTTAACAGCCACGGAGCATTTTAATAATCATGTAACAAACAGTACTGCAGGTTACTCTTTAATCCCTCCTGAGTGAATGAGTAAATTCTTGTCCATCTATCATATAATTACACAGCTCCGTAGTTACAGCTGAAAAAGGTACTGTAAATCATAAAGAAAGACGTCTAAGAATAAGAAGAGCTGTTCCAGGAAGTCAAAAGTGTTTGCGCAGAATAATTTTTTTCTCCATCACCATAGAAGAACATGAACAACAGAAAATTTTTGTTAACAAGCCATTAACATAAAGTGAGAGAATATTTATATATGAAAACTTAAAATTGCCCACCAAGACTTAACTGTGTCTTTATTTACCCTCCTTTACCTCCCTGACAACAGAACAAAAGCAAAACTTTTAAGTTTCAGAACTCTGAATGAATTACCTACCCACTGCATACTTATTTCCAAGTGGCTAAAGTACAGGTACAAACAAGTTTTAAGCCCCTCTTCCCCCAAGTGGTCTTTGCTGATTGTAGGAGGGTGGGTTTTTTTTTTAATCCCTGAAAATGTACTTTCAGCATTTCTGTCATAGATTTAAAAGCTGCACAATGTGCTCGTCTAATAGCCTTTTTCCTCATGGAGGGGACTTCAGATTACTTTCTTTCTGAATTTGGGAATGTTGCAAAGTGATAAGCTTTCCTGGATGAATATTCAAGTAAGTGGAAACTGACAGCATGGTTACTACTCCTTCAAACTGCATGATAGATGTGAGGTGCTTATAGATAGTAACACTAATAACTACACTTTGTCACTGTGCCATAGATGCCTTTATTGAGTAGTAGCTTCAGTTTTGGGAGAACGAGGACAATCTTCTATCATAGTCAAGGTATAAGTTATGATTGATAGGCACTATTTTTAATCCATTCGTGCTCCCATGGGGCAATATCCAGTGTGGCATTCCTACAAACACCAGAACGATTCTGTCATAGAGTGCTACAAGCTTTGGTCTAACCAAATTTTAGTGGTTTGATGCCACCCTGTCATGGTTCAGCACTATATTTCAAGGACCTTTTAAAGAATTTAAAAGCATTCTGAATTTTTCAAATGCTTCAATACTTTGAATCCCTCAGTGAAAGCACCATCCTTTTCCATAGCAGCACCCACTGTTCCACATTCCACTAGCTTTAGATTGCTTCTACATTGTGCAGGCAAGTTAGCCTTACCCTAAACTTTAACTGTAGCCTTGTTTAAGCTTTAAATTAGGATAAATGTAAATACAGAAGGCTCACTCAATCAGTGAAGGGAAGAAAAGCTATCCAAGCTGAACTAGAGGGGAAGATTTGAATGTGATTCGCTTTACCAAAGGAAGAAGGAAGAGGGAAGGGATGGCTAAGAAGGTTAAACCTTTGCCCAATTCCTGAAAAGAAAAATACACATTAGTCTTAGTACAAAACAAAACAAAAAAAATCCCTATCTTCACTTTCTTGTGACATACAGTTTTAAGAAAGAGGACATTCTTACAGTTAAAGTGCACCACAAACACCTAAATTAGAGACAAGCCATTTCTGACAAGGATCAGCTGGACTTTGATGCAGTTTAGGTACATGAACTAGCCAAAAGGTTGGGTTAACACAAGGTATGGTCTCATACACCACACGCATATCCTGAGGGAGGAAGTGGGTAGGCAAGGCAGAAGAAATTTTATTAACTCTGCACAATCAGCAGGTTGTATTTTTATGAACGCTCCTGCATACACAAGTCTTGCGTGTTATGCCAGGATCATTAATTTTTTTATGTATTGCCAAACTAGTCCTACATGTCTTCTGTTTACTAAGGAGCAAGTATGAGGAGGTCATAGATTAGGTTTACTCTCGCTGAAGAGGGAAAAGCCTTTCTGCAACCCAGGCACAAAACATGCTTAACCAGATTTCCAAGCACAGGACAATTAAACTAGAGTCAACCCCGCTTGGTCAAATGAGTTTCAAATAAGCTACCTGCCTGCCTCCAGAACATTCTTTTGCATACTATTTTTCTCCCAAAGACAGTTGTGCTGAATTAAAAAATAGGAAGACGGTCAGGCTTTTGGACAGCGCTGTCATGCAGTTCTCTCAGCAACTGTGCACAGCATTAAGCACCATCCCGGCTCCCTAAATTAGTGGTTGTAATTTACTGTAAGACACAAATGAGCACTGGGACAGTGCAATGGGTGTGCATGATTAAGAATGCATGGGAGAATTTAAACTCCCGAAACTAACTTTCTGCTTTCAGGAAAAGCTGCATTTCTACCTTTGTGCTGTACCAAAAGGTCACTTGTGGCACCCCACATACCACCTTTGCTACCAAAGTAAGGGAGCAGCTTCAAGAGCCAGGCGAGTACCTCTGGTAGCCTACTGCCAAGACAGACCTACTGCATCAGGAACATCACTTCCTGTAACACTGCTTTCAAGTAACAACCAGACCCACTGATTCACTTAAGATTTAATGAGATTACAGCTTGAGGTGATTTGACTGGAAACCATAAAATTTTTAGGAGCCCATCTGCTCTGCAAAACTAACCTCTCTCACACAGGCCCGGGTATGAGCTGACCTTTGAGAGCTGCAGTGTAGTTAGGGCAGAACTGAGTCCAATCGGTGCTTGTGATGCGTACACTGACCAGGCAAAACAAGAGATTGGCACTTTCTGGCAAAAGAGGAGCTTCTATATGCATCAGTACTCAAGGGGGAGCTTCCCAAACAATCAGCAGTCTTTTCATTAAGAAAAGAAGAGTCACCTCAGGGTGTTTTCCCCACCATTATCACGCCATTAACAGCAAATGCAAACTGTACTGGCAATGGTCGAAAATTTACCGGTATTGCAAAAACCTAATGCATTATTCATCTTATGTATACACCAAAAACCCATGACAAAATACTGTCTACGAGTGTTTGTTTTGTTTTGGGTTTTTTTTTGGGGGAGAAGAAACTTCTTAATCACAATAAAGGGGTTCTGTCACCACTTGGTTCCATCTCACTTTATTTCACTTCTTTCAATTCCCTAAGCCACAGCAAGCATGTGCATTTTCAACAACCATTTTTTTCCCGTATTTTCCAGTGTCAGAACAAACATTGACTTTTATTCCAGTGGAAAAAAAAAAAAAAAGAAATATTTATTTTGAGAGATTGAGGGCAGAACGGAGCAGCAACATGTTTCCCTCTGTTACTTTTTACAGACAAGTAAAAAACCGGCATTTCACTAAGACTGCTGTTAACATACTTTAGATGTGAATGTTGGGACAAATATTGACATTTTGTTATTCTAAACCTGACCTTGGTTAGTTTGTGGAAGCCTCAGTGTCATCAGACAGCTGTATTTTGTTGCATAAGAAGTAGGTGCTGTTATTTTTCCTTCCCCTTGTAGGCTGAGATGTTTTGTTGTTTTGTTCTCACTTCAGTAACAGGCCTCAGTATGCAAGTTACATCTGGAAACAGACAAAAGCCAACTGCCCAGCAGTATTGGAAAATTAAAACATTGGGTCAGACTCAAACGGACTAGGAAGCCAAAGGTCAAAGCAGCATTAAATCATTAGTTTCCCAGCTGCCACCAAGGCATGGAGTTGACCTTTGATTTTGTAAGAAGTGGTCCAAGCAATTTTCTGGTGGCAATATGGGCAATCTGGCACAGTGGAATATTATCCTTGAAAGTAGTGGGTGGGAAGGAGGAGTTTAAGGTCTTGCAGGCAAAGATTAAACTAACTTCAATCTCTCTAAAACAAATTTGCACTGTGAATCTGTAAGTGCAAATAATGAACATTAAATTATCAAGCTTAAAGGAAAAGACACTCCAGCATTTGAATCATTTAAGTATCTTTTAATCATATAGCAGTGTGAGCAAGCAGAATTTTAGAACATAATAAATTCACTTCAGAGAATACTAGAATATAGTATTTCTTTCCTGAAATGAGTTCAGTTTTTAGAAATTACACTTTAAAGCAGTCTGCTTAGGTTTTTTTGTTTGTTTTTAAACAATACATCTGAGATAGAGCTCATATTTCTTCAGATGAACGACTCAGAACACTTTTAGTTTACCTTTACCCCACGACTTTTTTACTGAGGTAGGAAAGACAGACAAAGTAAAAACTGGCCTCCATATTGTTTCTCTAGCTTGCCTGATCTTAAACTTCATCTTTAAGATCTGCCCTCTGTTTCTGACTGGTCCTTATAAACTGCTCAGCTGAATGTTGGCATTGTACGTGCAGAGTTCTGGTCTGGCTGCTTCCAAGTTCCTAGAAAGGGTTTGGTTTTATTGCTGCTTGGCAAAGGGCAGCACAAGTATCAAAGAGGCTTTCCGACCAGCCAAGAGATATTTGAAGAGCATGTTTGAGCCTCCATTAGCAACTGAGCATGCACACACAGGGAAAACCAATTTGCATGCAATCAGCTGTTAAGGTGTTTCTAGGTGGATTTAAGACATTTCTATGCATATTTAAGGAACTTCGAGCAATTTCTTTGGTCTAAAAGGGTCATACAACTCATGCTTTATTGCCAGGGCAGTACAATTATAAGCTGCTGTTTTCCTTTGTGATAACAGTACAAATTTTCCAAATAGAACATAGAAAGCTCCCCTCCCCGTCCTCTGACAGTGTCCCAGGATTACTCACTGCCAGCTCTTCATGTGAGAAAGTAAACTACAGCGGAGACTTTAGGCATGGACTGAGTTGTATATCCACAACCTCTGATGAATAAGGGGGAGGAAGAAAATTTTCAGAATTGTAATTTGGCACTTACAACTTCAGTAAAACACCTCTCTGTAAGCCACGTGGTAAACTGTAAGCCAGTTGGTCAGGGTTCTTTCATATGCAATCACTATTTTCACCAGCAAGGTGAAAAGCACACCATCTTTAACACGTACCTGAATGAATCAGGATAAGCAGAACCACCTCTCTTCCCACATCCTTTCTTTCCAGGAAAGGTCTGTGATCACAAAGACAACATAAACATAGCACATTCTGAATAGAGACTGCTACATACTGGCCACTGAGCTAAACCACTCTGTTAAAGACTTCTCTCTTCAAAGAGTGTAACAATCTAATTCTCAGACCAGTGAAAGAATATTAGAACCTGTTTTAATAACAGATTCTACCAATAAATAGAATGCTGAAAGACCACACTAGTAATTGCTTAGAGAAAGCAACCTCAAACTTAATCTACTTGCTAAATCAATACATACAGATGGCACCAATCTTAATCCTTTCTGCACACAATTCAGGCATCACCAAAGGAGTAAAACAAATAACCAGAAGCCTTCTATTACAGAAGACACACATTTCTCATCAAGACCATTCTGAGAAAAATACAACTGATTTTTTTTCTTGGTTAGTGTTCTGGTTTACTCACTAACTCAAATTCACTGCTGATAAACCATGGAACTATCACCCTCACGACATGCAGCCTGAATGTGCCCACTGTTTCCTAGACAGAGGATAGGTTCTACCACTGAACATTTTCCCTCCAAATGAGAAAATTGAAGCTTGCATCAGGTCCGCAAGCTACTTCATTTAGCTCTCACGGTTGTTGCTGTACCACATTCCATGGTTGTAAGAGTTGCGTAAGACCATAGAATCACAGAATGGTTTGGGTTGGAAGGATTCTTAAAAGACCATCTAGCTCCAACCCCCCTGCCACAAGCAGGGACAGACACCCTTCCACTAGGAAGGCTGCCCAGAGCCCCATCCAACCAGGCCTTGAATACTGCCAGGGATGGGACATCCACTTCTCTGGGCAACCTGTCTCAGTGCATCAACGCACTCTGAGTAAAGATGTACAAAGCTTAAAAGAGGCCTTGCTAGAAACAGCTATTCCTCACATCTCTAATTTAAAAAAAAAAAAAATCTCATACAAACAGGCCAGTTACCAAATTACATTGGTTTCAGACTGGATAATAAGGCTATTTCTGGAACTGGGATACTGCACTGACACAGCTTCTGCCGCAAACTTATGAAATCCAGCTACCTGGATACCTTCTTTCCTGAAAAGAGAGTTCTGTTTCTTGTTTGAGCTAGAAATGAGACTTGACAATGCCATAGAATTCTTCAGGGGTTCAAGTGTACTCCCTGGACCAGAATGAGCAGCCCAGTGCTGGACTAGCACTGCAGGTAGTCAGTCATGTGCTCTTTAGCAGAAGATGGAATGGGAGTGGAATAAGATGTGAATCATGTAGGTATGATCCTGATCCTGCCTCAGTCCTATTCTGACTGCCATGCCAAACTGAAAAACATCTTCTCTGCTTATACTGGAAAAAAACCCACTTTGCATGAGATCTCAGTTCTCATCTGTGTAAATGGAACTGGAGGCAGGACTCTGATTTCACAGTGGAAAGGCATCCTGTATCTTGAAACCATTCACAGGAAACTCCTGGAGAACCACCACTCTAATTTTTTTTCTGCAAGCATGTAGTCTCAATGCTGAAAACCACTGTATGTATGCCCACACAGCTGAAGCTTTAGAAACAAGTCAATAGACTTTTTTTCCCTGATCGAACAGGCTAGTAACTGCCAAGACAGTCCATCAAGATAACACATGAAAAGAGAAGCGTGTTATGCAACTACCCCCTTCCACACCCCAACTGAAGGGGCCCATTTGATATCAACCAATGGCAGTAAGGGACCTTGTAGTCTTCTACAAGGAAGCTTGGGGAAAAGGAAGACAGACCTTTGGAGCTGGACCAGAGGCAAATAAGAGGCCCCCTTCTGTGGCTGTACATTCCTCCTCATCTTCGCTACTGTGTCCCTTATCACTAGAGCCAGATGCTCAGGGATCACAACAGCCAGCAGCAGCAGCCAGGGACAATAGCCTAGATGTTCGGGTGTGGTGGCCAAGAGCAGCTAAAAACAACTATTGAATGCAAGGTCTTGGGCATGGCTGAAAGCACCCCCAGCCTACAGGATCTTCTGAGAGGAGAAGCAGTAAAGATGTACAGTTACCTCCACCGAGCTCCAGCCCTCACATGCATAGTGCCAAAGCTATCAGGCTGAATCTGCCTTCAGTGCAGGTGATTTGTTTTGCTTTGCCTATTACCAAGCAGACAATAGGCCCACTTCCACCTTCACAGAGGTGTTCTTGTGAAAGGCCTTGTCTAACAACACAACAAAAATGATGCCAGCAAAGACAAACATGGAGCTTTCTCTGCTAGGAAGTATCCTGCATTATCTCAGAATTCTTGCTCCCAATTTCTTTGTGACATCAAAATGCTGTCTTGTGATGTGGCCTTTTTGCTTGGTCTTAACACACAGCTCTGGGAAGTAAGAAGACATTACAAGCCATCATAGTTTTCTTACTGGGAGGACAGCCTCACAACCCTACTTCAGGGCAGGAAACTAAATGGAATTTGGAGATTCCTCCAAAACCAGCAGTTAACAAAAGCTAACAATACCCCCAGCTTCAGGAACAAAGGGCTACCGTGTCTCATGCTCAGGTGCCATGGGCTTAGTGGATGGGCTAAATCAGATCTCTCACTCCACAGGACTATGGATTTATCACCAGATAGACAGAGCTTCCAATCTGTTTGTTTTTGATAGGACAACTATACCCAGTTTTACTTTCCAGCTCGTGGTCTACTTCCAGCTTTGTCATTTCTGCTATACAGTAATCTGCATTGTCAGGCACATGGCTCAGTGCCCTTTGGAGCCATTCTGAGCTTCAACTGGGGTACAAAGATGAATCCCCAGGTAGCCCAGAGTAGCACAAAGTACTCCTGTTAAGGGGTACAGATATCTAGCATTCCTCTGATCTGAGCAAGGCCACTGCACCTAGAACAGCTTATCAAAAGCATCACTGTTCAGAGATACAAGGCAAGTTAAACAATCTATTTCCAGGAGATGAAGTCTTAAGCAAGGGCTAAGAGTGGAAGACTACCTCTGACATGCAGCCTCACAGAAAGAGGTTCTACGAGAACAGGAAACAGACCTCTGCTTTTATCCCACTGCCTTTCTTCAGCTTAGCTCTCTCCCTTGGAGCTGCTGTTAACACCTTAGAAAAGGAAGCACAAGCCACAGCAGCCTTCTCAAAACCAGACCACACGTGGGCACAAGTGGACTGGAACAATTAGGTCACACAAAAGTAAAATTTGAAGTCTAGAGAGGTCTACTCCTGTGAAGTCTGCCAGCAACAGGTAGTGAGGGAATACAGGGACCCATGGGTGATTTGAACAGCAGAAGTCCTCCCCTTTCTGTTACTGATATAATCTGAGACTGGCTGGCAGCAGACCCTTGTACCTTAAAGTCAACAGCTCCCTTAAAGGCATAACGTTGTCAGTAAAGACAAACGCAGAGCTTTCTCTGCTAGGAGGTACCCCATATGATCCCAGAAATACCTTCCCCTCTGCCGGCATTAAAAAAAAATAGAGGGAAATGAGAGTCACATGCAGTATTCTTGATGCTGCCTTACCTATGATGGAAATACTGCAGATTAGTATTAAGATTAATAAAGTGCCCTAATGTGGTAGATCAGTAGCCTGTGAAAGCCTCAGCCAGGTAAAGCTTTAAATGTGACCTTTCTAAGCAGAGCTGATCTTGCAGGAAGTTGCATGCTCAAAAAAAGTAATTCCAGTGAAACAGAGGCACTCAAGATGCTTGAGATCTGGAGCTAATACATACCAGGAAGGGATTTCTTTTCTTGGGAGAAGGGAGGAGTCAAGCAGGAAAAAAGGAATAAAGCTTACTAAGAATGTTAACAGCAGACATTATATCTAATTTCTTTGCATTCCTTCCCCCCTCCTTTTCCTCCCGTTCTTTAAAAAACAGGAGCAAACTTGTGAGTTAAGGATTCTGATCAATGCAACATGTTAGGAAAAGAGAGCAGGAGGTCAAGAGGAAATGATTAATCCTATGCAGAAGACTGGCAGGATGGGTCCTGGAATGGCTTACCAGAACAATGCTCCCACTAATAAGCAGGTCAAAAGACCCTTACAGTGAACAGAAGCCCTAGTTACACTGTACATTAATATTCTTTCCTTTACCCAAAGTTATATTTGTTCATTAAAGCCACATTCAAAAAACCCCAAGTATTGAATTAGGAGACAGGTGAAAAGTTTTAGTGCCAGACACAAGCAGGAAATCTGAAAGATAAAGGATTACAACTTAGTAAGTGTAAAGAGCTCCGCTGTAAGATGGTATTTGCAGAAGTCTTTGGTAAACTGAGGAACAAGGCAAGAGCCCTCTGTTAGAGATTTCACACTGACTTTTGTGTTCAATTCATGCAGTAAACCAGTCTCTCTTCTGATAAAGACTGTTCTTCTGTTTAGTGGCATAGTTTAATGTGGTAAAGAAAAAAAAAAGAGCAAATTCGCTGCAGGCAATACTTTGGACCTGAAGGTGCATGTGGTTCAAGGTTTATTGCAAGAGATAGGTGTTTAGTACTGTGGTTTCATGGTATCAAACAAAAGCTATTCAATCCCAAGAGGCTCCATGTTTCAGGTAATTATCCCAATCCCACACCACTTCTCTCCTCTAGCTTAGGCAGAATTACAAGTCCCCAGGGCTGCATTGTGGATGCTGTCAGGGGAAGTCAGCTCTATTCCCAAAAAGACTCTGAACTTACATGAAGCATTTATCTATTCCATGATGCAGCAACCCAGTACTGGTGTACAACCTCAGACTTGAGCTCACAAATACACACCAGAGATTTCACAAAGCCTTCAAGGCTGACACAAGCAAACCCACCTCTTCTAGAACTGCCATTCTTTCAAGCACCCTCCCAAGTTTAGACAAGCAAGCATCAGCACCTTGTGGTGCCACCAGGGAACTGATGTGAAGACTACCCTGAAAACTCATCCATAGTCTATAAAGGATAAAGTTGCTCATCAGTCAGCTCGGTTTGTTAATACAGCTTGTTGTACTGATGATGGGAAAGTGACAGGAGTACTACTACAGGTATAAAAGCTGGTGCTGATGTACAAGCCAGGGGTGGGAAGGAAGAGCCGGGCAGAGAGGAGAGCGGCCAGCCTGCCCCTACTCCTCAGCACAGCAGCAGCACTGCCCTTTGCTTGCTGGGGCCACCGCAGAACCACCGCCTGAAGGAGCCAAGTGGTGGGGAGGGAACCCCCTCCGGCAACAGCAGCAGCATCGCCGATTGCCTTTGTATCAGCAAACAGCCTCCATTTTGAGGAGCTGGAGGCACTGAGCCCCAGGCTGGAGGAGGCCAAACTTCAGCTTCCAATGGCGAGGAATAAAAATCGGGAGATTGGCATTAGCGCTGACACGGTATTATTAATACCCTCAGTGTTCCCCCAGTTGTACACTACTCTCATGTGCAGTTTTATCCTCCCACCCCACACCAGAGGAACTGGGCTGCACACAGAGCTAAATGTGGGCCAAGTGCAGGGTTTTTGCAGTGAGACCAATCCCCACAGGACAATATGACAGAAACTCATAATTCCTGAGCTTTTAGCAAACTAAAAATTAAAGCCGGGGCTGATCATTAATACATTCACCTCCATCCCTATCCCCCAGCCCCCCATTTTTCTGCAAGGTGAAAGGCACAGGCTGTAAAATGGGACATGGGTTTCAAATCAGAGAGGTCTTTAGCAGGTCGTTCCAGACAGGAACTCCACACCTTTCAAGAGAAGTTGAAAATAAAACTACAGCTTACTTGCAAGAGTTTGGACTCAGAGGGCTCCACAGCTCTCCTAGTTGAAGACAAAATCTAGCTAGTGTACATGAGCTTGTGCCAGCACTGTTAAACCCACCAGTATAGGCACAGCCTGCTCCAGTCTGTGACCTCTCTCAGGTCTGCTGAGAGCCAACAGATGTCAGGCCAGTAATTTTTATTACATCAGTGAATTAAACTGGAATGTACCCCTTCAAGCCTGGAAGAAATTGAGTCAGAATTATTAAATTCACTTTTTGCAAATCTGTTTTACCATTTAATCCAGCTTTTCACATGGAAACACATTTTAAAAGTACTCCTTTTGTTCTAGGAGTAAGCTACCCATTCTACACCAAATCCTGCAGCCTGCATTAAGAGGGACTGCCTTGAGGCAGACGCTGTCCTTAGCAATGCATCTAAGAACCAAACTTCAGAGTCTTTGTTCCAGAACACAAGCTGAAACCACCTCAGAGCTGGGTAAGGTTATACATCTATGCACAGAACCACGAGTGCAGCAACACGAGGTTAGTGGGAATTAAAGCTCCAGCGAGCTGACCTGCTCCTTGTGTGTGAATTCACAGGAAACCCCGTGTGGCTGGCTCAACGTGCCATATACAAGGATGTTTAAAAGCCAAATAATTGTTATCTCCAAAAGCTCAGCACACGTGCTAAGTTCAGTGCAAACATCCATTTTGCTCTGATCCCCACACAAAAGCCAGGAAAGTGGATTCCGAAGTTCAAGCACGGTAACCACAGAGGAAATGCCGAAATGAAACACAGTTTCACTCTAGTAATATTTCCACAAAATTTAAAGGACAAGGTTCTTGGACACCCAAGTCACACCAGTAACATGTCAGCTATTTAGGGTGCATCTCATAAATACTTATTTTCATGACTAAAAACCTCATAGCTAGCAATAAAATAGAGCTCATACATAGAACTATTCACCGAAGTATAAGCCTATAAAAAATGAAATGGCTATTAAGTTCCTTAACCAATAAAAGTAGTAGCAACCATTATTTAATCAAGGGATGATATGGACTCTTAAAACAGCAATTTCTTCTGCTATTTGTTTATCCTCTGTTCCCTGCAGTTCACTGTCAAGATGCATTTTCCGGTGTGGGGGAGTGGTAAAGGCACTACTAACCAAAAGTTAGCACCTCCAGCCAGACACACAGATTGTGATGAAAAAACATCAGCGTCTTCTCATGCATTAATACAGTCTCCTCCTATTCTGTGTGTAACAAGTTATTGTCACAAGGGCAAATCCATTTTAGGTATGGCTCAATTTGATGAACAGGATCAAGTTGCACGGCTTCCCCCCACCCAGCTGATGAACCTTTAAAAAACAGAACCACCACCCCACACTTTTAAACTCCATTCTTGACTGGAAGAGATTGTCATTGTTCCAGCCCTAATCTGGCACTCTAAAAGTATCAGATGATTCCCCCCAAAATGGGAACTTACCCAGTCCTCCATCTGCCCCACATAATTACTCTTTCCCTGACAGTCACCATCTTTTTCACAAAACATCAAGAGCTGCTTAGATCCAAAATCAGTTTTTAATGCTGTCGCTTTTAAACGCAAGTACAAAAGCCCAGTCTGCCATCAGCATAAGTACTGATGGACTTGCAAACCTCCAAATTCCACCCAGTCACACTATCCTCTTTGAAACTTTTCCCAATGGCTGTCTCAAAGCAAGAGCCCAGAGTTTATTTCATCAAACTGGAAGCTGTATGAGGGGAAACAGGCTTGTGAACATCACCATATTTAACTCGTTAGACTTTTTTCAAATGTTTTGGATTTCAACCATTTCAGGGAGGGAGGGGATTGAAAGAATTTAGCAGCAAGAGCCATAATTGATTTAAAAACAGTTTAGAGAAACAGGCAGAAGCAAGTGCATGGCTTCCTTTCAAATTTGAAAAGAAACATATCTTGTTGTTGGCCCTCCGGTTACATTCAGTGCTGTTTTTTCTTAGGACCATCTAAACAAGACAGATGTAGCCAGTATCTAGGCAGCAGCTGAAGCCTGAGCACTAGAAAGGCTCTCTGGGGTGGGGGGTGGAAGGGAAAAGAGGCAGAAGAGAAGGAGGAAGCCATTTGGCTATAAAAAGGATCTTTCTTTCCTGTTGAAATGCAATGGTAAAGAGTGTCAAAATGGCTTAAGGGTGGGGAGGTCAAACATGTTTTGAGATGTTAAAAACTCTTAAGCTTTGTCAAAAGGGCTGAAAAAAATCCTTAAGGTAGGTTTTTGTTCTTCCATGCAAAATACTTAGTCATCATAATAGCCGCGAGCAATCCTGAAATTTCCATTATCTGTTCACTTTCATCACAAATTAGCCACAACTACTCAGCTAACATTTTATCCTAATCAATCTGCCACTACAGAAACACTTCTAAAAATTACTGTTTTACAGTAATTTTTAGAACAGTAATTTTTAGATACATCGTATATTATGGTGCAAATCCTTCCTCCCTCCAGCAAGCTTCCATTTTAAAAATCCGTCACTACTGCTTATACAGTGCGACTGACTCTGCACTAATAAGGATGCTGAAAAATAGACACTAAACAGTATTTACGTTAATGCCACAGCACCAGCAAAACACACCTTTAATCTGTATGCCACCAAAACTAAATCCAACATAGAGGGTTTTCTGCTAAACGAAACTATTTTAGTAACTTCTAGACTATCAAATTACTTATCATTTAAATCCAAACATGAGATTTCAGCAGTTCTAAACCTTGATTCATGAAGTCAGACAAGAAGGCTTAAAAACTTGTGAAGTAACTTTCACGCTTTTCTGTTACTTCACTGAAATCTGCAAGAAAGAAGCATATAGCACAGTGAAGCCTGATTTGCTATAGCTACAGAAGGTCTTTAAAGCTCTGCAGCTTGTTTTCTATTCATCCTGCAGTAATGCAAGAGTCCGTGTCTTTTTTTTTTTTTTAATAAGTAATTTATTTATATGAAGTAAGAGCCACTGGAGTACTGACTGGCACCCCAGGCCCCCCTCCTCTCCTACTAATGAGGAAGCCAGGCTCTGCCTTAACTCTCCTTCTCTGGCCAGTCACTGGTTCTTCTGTAAAAATCTCTCCCACAAGAGACTCCAAATCACCATCTCAGAAGTTATATTTGAAAGTTCATTCACAGGAAATCGGATTTACACCTGCCTCATTTTTGAGATGTGTACAAAACAGGGATACAACAGCACAAAGCTGCTTCCCCACCCTGACCTCCTGCCCCCATACCTAGAGGGGCTGGGGTAGGGGGTGTAGGAAGGAGACTACCTTTGAGAAAGGGTTTTGAGATGCAACTTCTGAACAGATGCTGGAAACCCAGATCCTCTACCCATTATGGAGCTTAAGTTACACATCAAGAAATTAATTCCAGTTGCTAATATAGGAATCAGGATTTTGTTAGCATCCTGACAATCCCACTCAACTGAAGTCCTCTCATGTTGTGTAAGCACCTTGTCTCTCTCTCTCAAGTTTCTACATTCCACTAAAACTCACTGCTTGAGGTGGGGAGGGGATTGCACTAACTGGTATTACAGCCCTTTGGGCTATGGGTGTCATGTCTTTTCACCAGAACTTTTTACAGGAAAAGTCCTCTGAGATGTGGCACAGCAGACTTCTCTCTCACATGGGCAGGTTTAAGCATTTCTTCCCAGCACTCACTGGGAACACTTGTTAGAGTGAAAGTCAGCATTATGGATGTTCCTCAAGGCTCAGTTAATTTGTGGCAGGTTAACTGGGCTGATGAAGTCACCCTTCTCTGCATATTCTCCAGAATTAAGTTCACTGCACAACCAGACAAACATGTGGCCAACAAAACACTGGATGTTTAGAAAATGAGAAAGCTGCTTACAGCAAGAAAAGGCTTTTGGGTAGAAGCATAACCTCCCTCTTAACTGGAAAGTGTTCTGGAATTAACGGCTAACTATTATAACCCCCCAAAATATAGGAAACACTGAAGCTGCAACATTTTAAACTACTCCTCAAGCCACCTTCACTAAAACTGGTATTAGAAACATCATCAGAACCTAACACAGCCCTTTTTTCCCCCAGCTGTAGAATTCAGCATTTGATCAACATAGCTTTGACCAGAATCAAAGATCAGTAGAAAATACTTTGTCAATTCCCTTTTAATGGCATAAAGGCTGAATCCCTTTTGTGCCAGACATTACTTTCAGATGTCAGCACTGTTGCCAAATTGTGTGGTCAGCTAATCTAGTGAGGGCAGAAGTCCATCTTAACTTAGTGTATTTTCAAAGGATGTATACTGCAATGGGCCAGAGTTGAAAATCACATGACCAAGTAATACTCCATCTTTCTTTTGTTCCAGGGTAGAATCCACAATTATTAGGATCTTTATACAAAATCTCAGATCTATAGTATGGTATATTAAGGCTTTCACTACACCACCACCTAATTATTCAGAAACACTGAAGAAAACATCTCAAGAAACAACCAGGTTGTTCAGAAAGGTCGGGATAGTGAGTAGCCAAGAGGTGGCAGTGTTCCTATCTGGTAAACAGGAAAAAGACTAATTGCTAATAGCATTCTATTTGGGTAAGGAAGTCCAGTGGCAGCAAAGTGATAAACTGCAAGAGATACAGTTTTTAAACTGCTTCTCTCCCCCTTTCAACTGTGGCCCAGTTAAAACTGAATATCCTCTGCAGGCACTACAACCAGCTCCTGGTCAAAGCAGTTGCCCTAAGAAGCAGTGGTAGCATACTACTACAAACATTCTAATTAGAGTAATTGAATGCATCTAGACAAGAAGGTGGCAATATTTTAGTGCTTTATGGCAATCGTGGAGGTCTTTTTAACTGATAAAGAATTTTCAGATTTAATATAAACTCTAGTTCAGACTTAGCACAAATAAAAAAAAAAGGAAGAGTAACTATATAAATTGGTACTTAAATTTCACTTGGCATTTAAACTAGCCTAAGGAAATCCCAAGACTGCCTTACCTCTGAATTTTTAACATGGTTATTGAACACTGGAAGATGAAGTTTCAGTTCACATGTTCAGTGCAAAGGTCACAAGCTCTGCAAGACCATGATCAGAAACATTCCAGGGCAGTGTTGCTTAATTCATGGCAACAGCTTTATTTAACAAAAGCACTCGAGGAATAGTTTCCCTCCGTAACTCCATATGGGATCAAACATGAAACAAGTCAGCTTACTCCAAGAAGTGGCTTCTTTGACCACATGAGAGCTGGATGTTTTGAGAATTTGTTTTGGCTGGTTTTGTTTCTTTTTGTTTGCTTAAACTTTGATTTACAAAAATCTTTCATTCTGAAAGCATTTCCACCTAGCTGTAGCAGAAAAAGAGCAATGGCACACGTATTTGGCAGGAATGTCTCCCCTGGCCTGGAGAAAAACAGATACATGAAATGGGGAAAAACAACTCACACCCCATGATATTCTGACTCTTATTGATCTAGGAAAGAGTCTTCCAACAACAGCCATTTGTTCCTAGTGAATGACTCACAACAGTTTTCCTGGGCTAGACAGGGGTTTCTGAAGAAGAGTTTCCTTTCTTAGATACTAAGTGTAGCGTTTTATATCATTTCACATCCTGCTGCTCAAAAAAATTGTGCTACTTTATTAGGATATGCACATCCAAAACAAGTTACTAGATTTGGAGCTGTGTCAGTCACCTTGGATTACTTCCCATTACTACCTCTGTCCTTCAGCAAGGGACTGCGTAGCTGTCTGTCAAAGTATCTCTGCCAGGGGAGCCAAATGGAAAACTGCCCATCTACATCCAAAATCTAAATCCACTAACACAGGTGTCAACTATTTCTTTACACACACCTTAAGGAAAATCCATAACAGAAGTTTGGAGCAAAATCATACACCTCTACATATAATGAGAAATTGTTCTTAAAGGAAGGAAAAATCTGCAAAAAGCTGACAATTAGGATAGAGTTATAATGAGGGATGTTATCATTATCCCAAGTAGTTTGTCCGATTTCCATCCCCAGATAAGGCATATACAAAGGTACCTGAATTCTGCCATGAGGTTAATAACAATCTCATATTAATGTTCTCATATGCTGAGTAATAACTGGATGAAACAAACAAGATTTCCAAGACAGCATTCCATGTCAGTGAGTCTCTCACCTGCTGACAGCACATTTGGATCACAGTAATCTCAGCTGGGAGGTATCACTATTTTATTTTTTTATTTTGGTCTTTGTTCTGATATGCAACACTTCCTCTTTCCAATCTATCCCCAAGATCATGAAAAGTGTTTCCTTTTATGTTTCCTCCTGGGATGGTGTTAAAATGAATTCAAAATTCAAACAATAAACACATTGATGAGAATACTCTGTTCACCTGTAGACAAGATCATATTGATTTCATGCATTATTTGGTACTTTCAGTTGAGACCATGATTTTTTTTTCTGTTGCTTATATTAGGAAACTAATATTAAAATAACGCTAAGACAGGACATCATCGAGGCTTTCCCATGACAATTTAAAAATTTAAGTGGAAGGACACACTGTAGATCAGTTACTCTAAAATACATACTAAGCAGCTTTCCCTTTTCTTTCCTGAAACAACTGTACTGAACATTGGTGAAGACAAAACAGCAGTTCTGACAGGGTACTGGTTCAGTACATTATTCCTAGATAGATTAGCTGTCAAGATTTATCTTTCATTTAGGAGAAAATAAGTTGGTCTTACTATGCCAGCCAAACCCTCATAAATACTATATAAAACTGATGTTTACATGCATACGCTGACAATATATTATGATGATAAATGAATGGCAACAGAAAAAGTGTATTACTGAACAGCTGAGAGGAATGAACACTTGCTCCATGTTTACACAGTGACTTGCACTACCAAAACCCACGACATTTTAAAAGTGAGATGCTTAATCACCAGAATGCTTTATAATGAAATGCACAACTATGGCTTTCACCAAAAATTTATTCAAAGCATCCATGTTATTCAACTTCCTTTTCAAAGTTTAAGGCAGAGCTGTGGAAGGAAGTGAGATGAACATGTTTAGACAAGAGAAAGGGACCTTCAATAATACATCTCCATTAAGGACTTCCATCAGCTGAAGCTCCCTAGCAGCCCCTGTTCTCTGCTGAATGGCATACACTGGCATTAAAAACAGGTGTCAGAAGTGATATCATACACAGAATAAAAATGCTATGAATTGTATTTACAAGGACAATAATTGGAAGGCATGACTTTAGTCTAAAACTGGTTGCCAAATGAGGCAGCTGAGTAACTCCTCACAGTCTCTGCAGCTAAACAAGCAAATTGGAAACCAATTAAAATAAAGCTATAAGTAGTTTAATACCCTAAATAACTTCTACAACTCTAAAAGTTATGGTACTCTGAAGAAAAATATAATTTGCTTCCATCTAAGGACTGAGATATGAAGGTATTAACTTGAAAAATAGCTCAAGTTAGGTTTTTTGTTGCAGTTTGTCAAAGTAAGCTCATGTCAACACCTGCACTTTTAAATTATGGTTCTCCTATTTGTTTTCACAGTGTATGAAGTTTTTTGGCATCATTGCCGAGAGACCAAGATAGGAGCACTAGTCAAGACTATCAGGAATCACGTACTACTGTAACTCCCTTCACTGGCTCAGAGGCATAGGAAACGAAACGAAAGGACTGACACAGAAGTGTTCCAGTGAAAGAAGAGCCTCTGGATCTACGCCAAGCCCAAGTATGCCACTACAAGCTCAAGTGGCCATCCACAGAATCCAGCTACTCCAGTCTTTGCAAAGACATGCTGACCTTACCTATATCCAAGTCAATGCCAAAGCCTCCTACAAGGGGAAACTAAACACACACATTATAATTATTATAACTGCAGTGCTTCAGAACTTCCAGCTAAAATCTCTCTAGTAGTTCTCTAGAAGACCTGGCTTCCTAAATCAAAGAATTTTCATTTGTCACTACAATGTACCAACATGCACTAACCATATATCAATATGCAACAGCAACAAGACATACAACTGCTCCCTGGAAATATTATTTGAAAAATAAACCACTTGGAATGAGGAGCCTACATGTATCCAAACAGGTTCAGCAGAACATTGCCTTAGAGGCTTTCCACTTGTTTTGGCAAGAGACAAAGAAATTAGGCCAACTTGACACAGCTGCTCCTGAGGAACAGTTCAGATTCAGAGGCATGTAATGAACTACTTTTGACAAGATGCAAATGTGGGATAATTCCACTTTGCCAGAAAAGCAATAACATGAAGACAGTCGTGTTTGTTTTGACAAGTCACAATTGTCTAAAATTTAATAAGTTTCTCAAATTTGTATGCATGGGAAAGTGCATACAAATGGAAAAGCACATCTCAAGAGCGGCTGGAGGTTTGGAGTGAGTGGACAGCCCACCAGCAAATTGTCAGCTATGCAACAGAAGTCAGCTCAAGACACTTCAGTCTTGCTTCCAGTCAGCCCAGCCTGTTTAAGACTGCCCACTATGAACCTCCCTATGAACCGTCCTACCCACCACCACATAGGGTAATTCAAGTAAGGGAGCCATGCTTTTGGCAACAGAAAGCTAAGGGGTCATACACTGATTATCTAGCAACAGACTCAGAGCCCCTCAAAATTAGTAATGCTAGAAGAGCACAGGACATACCATGGAATATTGTCAATTAAAATACATGTTGTCTGGAACAGAGAAAGAACAGCACCTTCATATTAAGAGAGGGCATGTAGTTACCTTTTGGAACTCTGTCGACAGCCACAACTTATAACTCAAATCCAACTCTTAATTCTAATCTTATCAATGCTTTCATGATATTGAGGGAGGCAGGGATTATTACATCCACCCCCTCACTGACAATTGTATTAAGTACAAGAGGGGGAAAAGCAAGGACAGTATTAAATCTTACCCCCATTACCATTTGAGTACATACAAGAGCAGCAGTAGAAAGACTGGGACCTCAGGGCTCTAGGAATTCTTTTGTACCTCATCCTTTCCAATTCCCGAATGTTTTGTTATTGTTGCTTGTTTGGTTATTTCTTTCAGGGCAGAATCCACTCCAGACCACTGCCTGATCTCTTTATTATGATAATTTTGATTTTGTTTTTCTTTTTTTTTCTTCCATAAACTGTCCCTCCTTTCTTCCCATTCAATATTTGCCCATTCATTTAAAAGCCTTTAACAGAAGCTGACACCAAATACATCCCATTGGGACACAACTGCAACACTGAAGGTACTTCTACAGTAACTAGCCTGGGGAAATTATTTTCCATTATTTCAGTCTAATTTTCAGTCAATTCGACTAAATTCTCTTGTATCATTATCTGCAATATTTGCAAGGACTTTAGTGGGAGAAACAACCATTTTCATTTTCCCCTACAAATAACCACTTCTCTGAAGGGAGGCTGCTCGGTTCTCACAACTTTAGCTAGCTTGCTGATGAGTCAGTCATCAATTAAAGAAAATCTGGTTTCCAATTTGCTCATCTAGCCACTAAAGCTGTGTTTGGGACACTCAGCCAGCTCATTCAGCACCGGGTTTCTTAACAGAGAAGTCATGTCTTTTTAAAGTAACATCCTTGTATGGATCAAGTATTCTTGAAATTTGAGTGACTTTGTCTAGCAGGCTGCAGACCCCCTTCACGCTCCAACTTCAATGTATTAAATCTCCAGTGCCTTTGGGCACACCATATATAGCGGTGGGGGCGGGGTGTGCTGCAGGGGGCTGGAATTTAACCCTTTACCAGCACTGCTTTTAAAGGGAAAAAATGAAGGCGTGGAGGCATGCTGCTCCTTCTTTCTATGCTCTAAGAAAGCTCCTCTTCAAAGTACCAGACCTGCTCTGCCTCACATACACATGCACTTACTAAAATATCCTGGAACTATGCAGCTGACTTCCAAAGCACAGCAAGACACAGTAGCAAGACCCCAGGAGCTACCTGATGGCTCTCCCTTACACCCTCCGCCACCTGACAGCATTATTCAAGGTTACAGAAGATCAGGAATGAGTAACCTTGTCAGGCAACCAGTACTGATCACTCTCTGGTGCTCCACACTACCAACCCTGACACAAGAGAACAGCATTTCTCTTGTCTCTGATACAGCACTAGGTTGGATTACAAAGTTTTAAGGACATCCATAATGTAGACAGCTTTCAAGCTTTGCTCACACCCAATATTTAAGGCTAGGGTTTTTTTATTTTGTACACTTAACTGTCTGACAGTGTGACTGGCTGAGTAAAAAGAACCACTGAAGTGAAAGGGGAGGGAAAAGGGGAGTATTTGAAGTTTGATAGCTGACATTTTACCCTAAATAATAGTTTGCCTTTCGTTAACCATGAGCAACTGATCAAAAGGCTGTATAACATTATTTTTTTAGCATATGCCAGCCACTCTGGACAAGTAGCTAGACATCCAAACAGAATCCACAAAACCCAAGACAACATGGGATATGGGAAAGTTACAGTAACAAGCTCCAGCACAACCATCTGAGAATCGCACTGCAGTTTAATTGCTAAATTTCATGTCCCTGGCAGCCTTTTAATCCAGACAAACACAGCATTTGATAATTCTGCACATTCACAATACCATGAGTAGCAAAAGGAAAATATTTACAGTAGATGGTAGTTTATAACAACATTGGCTATCCACAAAATATACGGAGTGAGCATGTAATACAAGCAATCAACTGAAAAAGATCAGGTTTAGCAAACTTCACAGAACACTTTTAAATATTTTGGTTATGAATGGAGACTAACCAAAATTAGAGGGAAAATTATGCAAGGAGTTCAGCAATTACCTTTAGCTCACTAAAGCATCCTTCTCCCCCACAACACAGATTTGAGCATTTGCTATTCTCACATCCCTGGAAAGCACTGGTGTGAGAGCGGCCCTGGTGATTGCTTGTGTGATCTTAGGAGAGATAATACTGTAGTAACAGGAGTAAAACACAGCTGTTGAAGTGACAGCAGTCGCCTTTGGTTGGGTTAATTTGTCTACTTCAAAAAATGAGTTTAAAGACCATTCACATGTTTCCTCAGTTGAGGCTGTTTTCTCTGTAACATTCAAAGCATACCTCACAATGCCCAGAATTTTAAGTACTCAACTCCGAAAAGTGACTCAAACCCATTGCCAGTCCAACAAGTTTTGAGCTTGCCTCAAGTTGCCTCCCTGCTACTGGAACATAATCCATTTTCTCTAAGTCAGCAGCAGTGCAGAGCACAAAGCATACAGAACCATAAAAAATAAGCATTTGAAGGTTCCAGTTCAAATCTTAGTCACTTCAAAAATATTTCAACCACATACGAAGGAAACTGCTAACCAGCCATCATTCTATCCAACAAGTTCACCATCTGGGGTTTTGGTAATGTGTATGACACATTTAAGTGAAATAACAGGAATGGAGCTCTTAGAGCTGAACACGTAACTATGAATTAATTCTTGTGTCAGTATTGCACACATATCTGAGATGCCTGAACAGCACAGAACATATATTCATGAGCCTCATCCGTGGGTACTGGGTTTTATTCCTTTTCATATGCTGTACAACTAGAGCATTCAAAGCTGGCCAACATTTTTAGTTGCTAAAAAAGATTAGCAGCTATGGACTCTATAACTGAAAAGAATTTATTTTGTTGAAGGTAGACAGTGGAGAAAGAAACAAGTAGCTGAGAATCAAAAGAACTTAAAAGCACACTCCTGTCTTAGCCACATGCAATTTCTCTTCTTTAAGATTGCAGAGCTAAGAGGAAAGATAAAATAATGTCTGAGGTGACATAACATAGTAAAGAAGTTTGGGTGCTCAAGGTAGAAGGCAGATAGTATTGCTCCAATTCCTCAACATGTTTTTGTTCCATTTCTGTGACTTGGTTTGGATGCAGAAGCTTAATTTGTTAGGAGGACCAAACCCATCCCACCCACAGAGCCCTCCTTCAAGCACAGCCACAGAAAGAAGAAAACAAGCCATGGAAGGAGCTGCAGCTGAGTCCATGAGAACAGCTGAAACAAAGAATATGCCTAATATATTTTAGGATCAGGGACATCCATTCATTACATTAACCAATACTTGGATTGCCAAGCAGTAGCCAGTCCCATTCCCATCCAGTATTTCTACAATTCAATAAAGACTTGGAATGATAGGTTTAAAAGCATTAGTAAAAATTATGTACTACATAATTATGATCCAAGATTTTATTTGTAACTGCTCTACTGAAAGTGGATTACAGCTGAAGACAATAAACCCCTTCTGTGAAATCTTATCTTTGATAACATTAGTCTTGCATTCAAGTGCATTGTTCGTGCAGCTTAAGATCTGTGCTCTCAACACATCGTGATTCTTTGTCTGATAGAAAGACACCAACAGCTTTGCAGGAAGGAGGGGAGTATGGGAGGAAAACTAGGAAGAGACTGGGTCAAGACAAGTATTGAAAGAGGAATGATACCTCCTTGACTTTAAAACAGAGGAACTAAGTAGTTTTCCTTTAAGGAAGCATGGTCTAGGAAGTGTGTTTACATGCTCTGAAGATTCAGCTGAAAGGAGAAACTGCTACACATGATGCAAGATTTCATCACTAAATTGAAGCAAAAATTCAGGTAGACCTTCTCTCCCAGTTATGAGATACACTTCAAGGCATTGGTTCTAACAAAACCATAATTAAAAAAAAATTACAGGTATACAGTAGTCTAGTTTCACACATATTTATTGTATGCCTATCTCCAGTTGTATGTTCTCAAGGAAAGTCACCATAAACTCAGAGGTCTATGCTGCAGCGTGCAAGCATTAATACCCTTACACACAGCAATACTCTTGGGTTTTCAAAGATGTGCTCCAAGTAAAAACAGTCCATGAAAGTTGCCTGATCATCCAAGGCATTTATGCTTCTTCCATTTTTTTACTCATGGGAAATTTTCTGAAGTCATGTTTAATTAAGCCAGTAGTGTAACAGTATTGTATTATTACCAAGAGGAAAACCTGACAACTTTGCTGTACTTACCCAAAAATGGTGAGCAGATTTTAACATCAGTCACTGCAAAGCAGGGGGGGGGGTGTATTCTGTCCAGTATGGTATTAAAGCTGTTTAAAACCCAAAGTTTTAGTTCTTTTATTAAAGAGAAGGAGTTAAATTAAAAGACTTCTGCATGCAGGGAAGAGCCAGGAGTTTAAGATGTGATAGAGAAAAGGCATCTAAAGGGAAGGTAAGGCAGAGTAATACTAGAAGTTTAACACCTGATAGCTGAACAGAATTTGTAAGTTAAAAATATAGTGAAAAAAAAAGATTATTCCAACCCCTTATCATCCTAAGGATGTTAAATTCACATTCCATAAATCACATATGAACAAAATGACTCATTATCCTGCTTTCTTCATCAGGAAGAAGTTAAAAAGGAAAACACAACTGTCAGTAATCTAATCTGAAGCAGTGTCTTCAGATGGGCACCTGCATGTGGATTTGATATCAGAAGAGAAAAGACAGAGTAAGTATGACAAATGAAGGCTGCATGAGTACAAAGAACAACATGCAGTTTCTTACATACACAGGAAGTATGAATTCCTCTGGCTCATGGGCACATTTTTCTTTTAAGATGAAGCTTTAGCAGTCACAACATCAGCAACAAAAAGTATCCTGTTCTAAGACCACTGCCTCAGGATGCACTCCTAAAACTATTAATAGTTTTGTTAAGCAGCAAAAACCCTAATCATTACAAAGAGAAACAGCAAGACCCTGTACCCCATGCTGCAGTTGCATACAAATGACCCTTGAGCAAGAGATGCATAAATGCAACTGGGAACGTGGACATACTCCTCTGCATCAGCCAACAGCTTTGGCGAGATGGGTGGGTGGATGGCACTGGGAGCACCATGGAGCAAAGCGCAGCATTTGGCAGTATGGGAAGCCATTACACAAAAGTAACCACCTTTAACCTACCATTGCTGTCTAACCACTCAATATCTCCTTTCCCCTCATACCAGTTCAGCTTGCAATTAAAATAAACTTATACCAATGCTAGTAAAAGGGAAAAAATTTTGTCATGTTAAACGAGTTAAACTGGCTCACAGGAGCATCTCCTGAGTGTGCACAGTCAAGCCTGGTGAGAACAGGGGAGGAAGTGAGACCCCCTATTCTCTGAGTAGCCATGAGATGTAAAGACGGCTTGCTCCCTGTTGTGAAACCACAGGTTTATCTTACATTAGAGCAGCTTAGACACAAATTCAGTCAGCAAATTTAGCCGAGGTACCAAGTAAGTAGCTTTCAGTTCAGCTGACAGCTATGCAGTTGAATGCCTTCCCCTATACATGTACAATCCTCCAAAAATTGCGTCTTTCACAATCTTTAAAACAATAAGAAGGAATGCATTTTATTTGTAATCTAAAAAGATAAGAAATCCAGGAATATATGCAACCCCAGAATTCAACATGGCAATCTGAATTTAGTGAGTGTTGTCTACATGCTCCAGTAGCCCCGTGAACCATTGCAATTCACTGATATGACAAAAAACTAAAGAATTTTTAACCAAATTAATCTGATCAGTTAGGAACCTGACCAAAGATAGACCTGGTACAAGGAAAAGGCAAGAACAACGTGTCTAAGGGCAAGGGGAGAAAGACCTTTAAAATCTTTACTTGCAATGGAGGGAGCTGTGGTGCTACAGGATTTTGTCTTGTATGTCTTGGTAGTCCATGAACCACTTCTAAAATGCAACCTGTAGAGCAATATGAGAACTAGAAGGGTCACACACCATTAAGCTGACTGAATTTGGCAACTCCAAATTCAGTCAGCTTAATGGTGTGTGACCCTTCTAGTTCTTTCCCTAGAAAGTGTTAGAAGTCTGCTATTGAAGTATTTTGACCATCCGCCACTTATGAAGTGGTATATTAAAACACACAAGGATCTGAGCTCTGTCATAAATGTACCTCCAATTACTTAACTTGCAATTTGTGGCATTTTCCACTTTCTGCCAACTCACTTGAATCCAGATAGTTTATCAGCTCAAGCCACGTGTCCTACAGCTGTTCCAACATTTCCTAAGATCGTGGTTTAGTTTACAGCCTATTAATACTTCCAAGAAAAGAAAAACAGAAGTACTTTCAATCAGAGATGAAACAATCAAGAACACACTGAAATTTCAGGTAGGATATTTGATTTAATTATGGGTAGGACTTTAAAGCATTTCCCCTGCTGCCATGATAACATTTCACATCAGACAGTGACGTTCCCAGTAGTAAATCACCAGACTGGATTTCAACAGCAGCTCTATGACAAAGAATTGGTTTTTGTTTCCCCATCACCCCACAACAATTTTATTCACTTTCTTCCATGCATCACTGTAATATCTGCAGGCACTGCCACCCTGAAAGCAGTATTCATGGTTCTGCTCTTTGCCGCTGCTGTAACAGCTTCTGTTTCAGCGACTGTTGCACACATAGCACACAACAGGAGTCAACAGCTCAGCTGAGACCAGAACCATGTCAACTAAAAAGAGACTACACCAGACAGCCCAGTTAAGAGCTGAAATCTGCATTTCTCTGCATTAAGAGGATGAGCAACTGCACTGACCTTGTCTGGCAACTGTGTATGTGTAGTCTTGTTTTGAGATTTGGAACACCCAGTAAGTAACCACCCACGGTGCTATTTCCCTTCTCACTCGAGGGAGTCTCAAAACAGAGGTAGAATGAGGGAAAATTATGGGGTAGGGACAGTGATTCCAAGGAGGGGTGGAAAGACAAGAGAGGAACAGGACAAAAGGTAACAAGTGAGTAGCAATATTAGGACAGGAGTATCATGTTCTACGTAAGGAGGCACAAAATAAGGGAGCCAGCAACTTTTGTGCAGAAAACGCTTAGAGATGGGGTCAAACTCCTTATGACAGGGGAAGGAGGATGTGTCCAGGGGAAGGAGAACTCTATGTATGTGTAGTCTTTTTAAAAAGAACTACTCTTCCAGCTTGCAGATAAGATCTCTCTATGCCCAAATCTTACCTGCATGAATTAATCTGAGGGAATACCCTGCTCACCAGCTTTTCTCACCTACTGAGCAGAACCATAGTTTTTAACTACTAATATTAAAGTTTCAGGCTACCATTCCTGCCTTGCATTTTAGGTTTGTTTTTACACTATTAGCCAAAAAAAAGTGCTTAAGTGATGCACTAAGTATTCTTCTGGAAGGCTGCCTCTCTATTATCGTTCCTTTTACGAGGCTGTAAATAGCATTCTTAAACAAGCAATAACCCTCACAGTTTTGCAGCCATTCTTTCTCAGAAAAAAATGTTGTACACCTCACCCATATTTTTAGCCAAAGTGATAAAAACTTACAGGACAAACCGTTCCCAACCGTCAGTCTCTCCTAAACAATTCCCCTTGAGTAAATAATAAATACTTGCAAAGTATCAGGCACACCCAAATTTAAGGAGCCACCAAAACACACTAATCAAGAACAGTAGTAGATCATTAATTTGTAGAATAAAAGTCTTTCTCAACAGGAGCTGAAGGCTTAAAAATACTTACTTGTTTTAAAACAATTTCTTGGTCTACAGGACACAGGAACACCCAAACCCAATCCTTTAAAAGGTGTACTCTTTTCAGAGCACACTGTTCAAAGTAAAATTACTTATGTAAAACAAATTAAGCTTTTTCAGAAGTTACTTCTAGGAAAGCCGTACAGTCTAAGCAAGGGTAGAATACCTTTGTTCCCTTTGCAATTTAAGCTTTTAAGTCCGCAAAATACCCGGGAGCTCCCATCCCAGCTACTCTAAGTGATGAAGAATACATTGCATTAGAATATATTGGATATTCTATGCTATGACCAAAAGCCCTCATTTGTTTCATTTTACACACTTCAAAAATAACTTTCATCCTACTGAGAACACAAAAACTAGAAGCTTTCTAGACTGTACCCCAAGACCAAAGTTACATACCAAAATGAATGCAGGAAGATGGCGTTTTCTAGTGTCTTAAGAACATCATGCCTAGTTTCAATCTAGCATTCAGTATTACACAAGTGATTCAGGAAGCCCTCTCTTAGGGCGATACTGAGATACCACTAAAAGCTGTAAGCAACCCATAACGTTTCTGGGTTGCTTTTTTTTTTGTTAAAAACTTGATTGTTCCTCAATCACACTTCATGTCCTCCAAATGTCATTTTAAGGTCTTTCTTTTTCCACAGAATTTATGGTCTGTCCTCTGCCACTAACAACTTTAAGAAACACAGAATACCAGACCTTTCTACAATTATTTCATAGCTATAGCAACATTAGAGGAGATAGAAGAAGTGTCCTCGAAAACTGAAGACAAAGGCATCACCACATTTCCCTAGGCTAAATGCCTTCATGTATCAGTTAAGCAAGGATCCCACAGGAAACTCTTGTACTAACCCTATCCTCAGGCAGGTTTTACCCTGAAGCCCCTTGTTGTGCTGTCCAACTTCATCCTGGGCGGAAACTACTTTCAACACCAGTTACTGGAAAATTCCAGCAAAATCCCCCTGCGCTGACCCCCAGTGCAAAAGGGGAAAGTCAGCAGATTGCCACTTTTCAGCTTCAAACGAAAAAGCAAGTTTCAAACTATCACAGCAAGAAACAAGCCCAATGAAACTTAAGACACTTTAAAGTACATTTTGAAGAAGCCGCTGCCTCTTTTAAGATCTATGAAACAATACTTAGGGTCACCAGAATCAAAACTTGCAAAGCCAAAGCGTTTTAAATTAACACCACATAAAGCAAGTTCCTGTTTTCGCATCGGCAGATGTTTGCCACCACAGAAGCAGACAAAATGTTGACCAAGAGCAGTACATGTAACTAGCATACGCAAGTGTGAGCATCTCTGCTAACTTTTCCACTACCGTTTATTAATTTATAATTAAATAATCAAAAAGGTGCCCTTTTCTCAACACAGTTATCCTTCTTCCCCGTTTATTCGTTTTTCTTTCTCCAGTGGGTTACACGCCGAACACGGCTGTGCAAAGCAGGATCCACAAACCAGTTTAGTTTAGCACTAGGGCTCTGGGGGGCCCCAGACTTTCTTCTCGTGTATCTCCACAGGCCCGCCACCCCTCGATTCGCGCCCGACGAGCTCCTTCTGAGGGGCACAACGCCCGCAGCAGCCCAATACCCCCGCGGCAAACCCTCCACGGGCTCCGCCGGCCACCTCCGGGAAAAGCACGTCCCGCGCTTCCTGGAGGGTCCCCCCGGCTCACCTCCTCCTCCTCCCGGGCGGCGGCGCGGAGCAGCGCCCGGTGGGAGCGGGGCGCGCCGGGACGCCGCCGCCTCGCCGCACGCCCTCCCCCGGTGTG
>WBMY01001937.1:6439-32766 GCA_013397315.1 Donacobius atricapilla
CTGCCCGCGCTCCCGACGCGTTCCCGACTCCTTCCCTCAGACACGCTCCCGGCACTGCCCGCTCGTTCCCTCAGACACACCGCACTCCCCGCACTCCCGACACGTTCCCTCGGACACATTCCCTGCTTTCCGCACCGCTCCGGCCCCCGGCTCCCGGGGCTGTCCCTGCCCCTGCCACCCCCTTGGCCCCAGCCCCGGCTGCTCCCTCCCGGTTACCCGGGCGCTTGGCGGGGCACACGCAGCCCTTCCCTGTCCCTGAGGATAACGATCCCGCTGCCACATGACGCCTGGCCACGAGNAAGGGGCCACTTATATTTACTTTCTAGAGGAACCCCATTTGCCCTAAACCAGGACACACATTTTTGTGTCTCACCCCAAGCAAGGAAGGGATAATGTTCTGTCACCCCAACCACGACACTGGCCACGAACTAAGGTGCCTTCCAAATCCCAAGATTTTTTACCGCTTCACAGTATGAGCATGTGACTGTATTTAACCTCTATGCTCAGCAACAGGAACATTTTGCACTGTGTAATTAATTAATCAGGGTTTAGTTCAGCTAAAACAAGCTAAGAAAAATTAAAAACTTAAGGTTTCTATGAGGTTTGCTCTTCTTGAAGACTCAGAGTATGTATTTTGATTGCACATCAGCATATTTTTTTAATGCAAAACATGTTTTAATATAATCATCCAGCTGATAGAAAGTTTTGTAACAGTAAAAACAGATCTGAATGTTCAGATCTATTTTACAAGATTGCAAAGCCAAACACTGAGACCAGGCTTGAAAACAGCATCTCTTGTCATACAATCAAAATATTGTACACACAGAACACAGCTCGATGCTTCTCAAGTTCACCAGCATAACACCCAGTTTGTCAAACCTTCAGCATTAGAATTCTTCTCAAGCTGCACGTGAAAAACCCAAATTCACCCACAATGGTAAGTGCTCCCACCCTACAGACATCTTGCTGAGAGGCAAAAATTGCCAAATGCCACGTTTTGGAGAGTGATATGAGAGTGCAAGGCAACCTAAAATATATATATATAAATCACACTTTAAACTTTGGCCAAGATTTACAACAATTAAGCAGAATTCTATAGGTGTCTCACCTCAAATATTCCAACTTAGCTGTTCAGTACCTACAGAACTCTATTTCCCAGTATTCCAAGACTGGAAAGACTTCAAAATCATTCTGTATTTTCTACAGAGCCATTATAATTTAAAGACACAGCTATGTTTTAATAGTCAAGTCCTCTTAGACAAAAGGAATGAGAGATGCTTGCTTCAAGAGCAGGCCTTCATCATACACATTTCAACACTCCCCCTTGAACCAGGCAGCTGGCAGAGTAAGAGCCACGTTTTCAGAAGGACAGGATGGTCTTGTGAATGATTTCGATGGACTCTCTGATTTCGTCCTCCTTGATGACGAGCGGCGGGGCCAGGCGGATGATGTCGCCGTGCGTGGGCTTGGCCAGCAGCCCGTTGTCGCGGAGCCGCAGGCACACCTTCCAGGCGTCGTAGTCTGCAAGGGGAGCGAGGGGAACAAAAACCAGGGCGCTGGGGACATTCCCAGCACTGCACAAGGGGTGTCACAGCTGCAGCACGTGGTGCTGTTTGCCGGCTGGCAGAGGGGTGACGCGGGGCGCTCACAAAGGGAGAGGGCGCTCGGAGCAGCTCTGAATCCGCACGGAGTGACTCCGCTCCAGAGCTGCCCTTTGCCTCAGCACACAGCGTTCTGCTCCTTCACAGCTCAGTGCTTGTCTGGCACTCAGCTAGGCTTTCAAATAAATTTTATAGGGGGGCCACGTGAAGAGGAGGTGAGGGAACGTGCGGACAGGACTTCAGACGAGGTTACGTTTATGTAACCTGGATTTCAGCGCACCACCGTGGAAAAGGACACCACCTTCCTGCAGGACTTTATCCCTTGATAATCAGATTCTGATATCATTCAAGGTGTTACTCCCTAGAAACTTGTCCTCCATCACTAACCTTTTCCTTCTCTGTACCCTCCTGTATTCATTGTACTCTTGTCACCCTTCTGAAAACAACTAATCCCAGCCAATGCTCCCATAATCTGGTTCCAGATGTGGACAGTTTTCTTCCAAAGAGGAAAGATAAAGGTATTTGTTGGGAGGCAGATTCACCATCAGATTTGAACATTATTAAATCATAGAAGAGTCCAAATAATTTAAAAACACTTGTTTGGCTTTTTTTAGTTAAAACCCCCTATTTTTACTGGCACACAGTAACTTGAATCAATTTTCAGTGGGTACTACAGTACTATAGTGTGTTCTGAACACAAACATCATGTCTACATGCCATCCCCCACCTACGTAAGTTGAAAAATACTTCATGCTGTGTTTGTGCAGTTGATTTTATTTCCTCACCTTTGGTTTCCCGAATTACGATCGCATTTAAAAGCCCTTTTCCTCTCACAGCAGTTACAATATTAGATGGAGTCTTCATGAGCTCACTTCTTAGCAGATTTCCCATGATTTCTGCATTTTTCGCCAGATTTTCCTCTTCAATTACCTAAAGAGAAGCCGGATCTCCAGTCAGCTGAAGGGCACAGCATTTATTTTATGTACCATGAGAGAGGATGGATAATGACACTGAACCTGCTGAGACACAAAAGCTGTTGCAGCCACAGTGTCCCTGCACAGGCTGCAAGGCCCAGCAGCTTGGCACTGAGCCTGTACTCATTCATGTCTACAAGAAACGATAATGTCTTTGAAATTTTATTCTAAATTCACTGCCCTTTGTTTGCTGTTATTTGCTAGTAAACCTCTGAAGGCTCTTAATCTGTCCAAGTACTGGGTAGTGATGAGGTTTTCTGTGTGACCTGCACCAATGTAGTCAATTAAGCAGTCACAAAACAATTGAATTGCATCCTCTGGACAGGACACTGTAGTTTCTGTTTGAGCTCCATACCTGTTCTCAAGCTCACAGAGCAGCAGCTTCTGCTGATGGAGTAAAATAAGCCAATTTCAAAACATCTTCATAAAATTAGTGAAGGTATTTGACCAAATCTACATAATTGGTTTGAAATTTACCCTAGATAAATCTTATTTTGACATTTAAGACATAAAGATCATAAGAACATAGAAATTGGGACATATGCTAATAAAAAAAATTAAAAACTTGTTTTAGGAGCTACAGATAACCATTACCAATTTTCCATTCTTATTTAAAGCTAGATTTCTACTCATAGCATGAAAAATAATACCATTCATTTAAGCAAAGATCAAGGGACCCTTTTTAATTTGGATTCCTGATCTCTCCCCACACACAAACCTCCAGTGCTGCCATTGCCACACGGCAAGCTAATGGATTTCCTCCATATGTGGATCCATGTTCACCAGGTTTAATGGTCAGCATTACTTCATCATCACACAGCACTGCCGACACCTAAAATGGGAAGGGCAGCAAATTCACATACTTAGAACAGGAACCTTTAATATCTCTGAAGCAAACTTTCCCTGAAAGCCCAGGAAATTTTCAGCCTGTGGGGATAAATTACATTTACGTTCCCAGCTAGATCTGACAATCCCATAATGAATCCCTTAAATACACTTAGCTCTAGTGGTAACACAACTTGCAATCACAGCTGAGGGGAATTTCTCCAAACTGAATATTATTTCAAGAGTTTAAGCTTCAATACTTGATTTAATAACTCAGAAATCCTGTCAGTTGGCCAAAATAGTTCAAGGCATTGTAATTTCCAGCCTAATCAGCAGGAATTTAAGTCACTCCAAGAGGATAAAATCAGCCATGCAGGCATGCCAGACAAATGAAATAATGCCACTTGTTCAGCTATAAAGGTAGTATTAGGTATTCCATTATTTTATTATGTCTCTCTCATGCTGGACTGTCTGGCCATAAATCATAGTTAGTCTTGCAAACAATTTCCAAGAACAACAAACATCAGATTTATTGTTCTTCCAACTGGCAGGTTTTCAGTGTTGATGGCTAAGGAAAAATAAAAGATTATACAAAAAATGTCTGAGTAATTTGGTATTACTTTAAATTATTGGTATTTCTTTGGTACTCACAGGGTATAAGCCACCAGAAAGGGCCTTTCCAAGAAGAATTATATCAGGTCTCACATTTTCATGATCAACAGCCAGCATTTTCCCTGTTCTGGCTAAACCAGTCTGTATTTCATCAGCAATAAACAGAACCTTTAAAGAGAAGAAAAATCCAAACAGAACAGGGAATTATTTTCATTCTCATTCCTAACCCAATTCCAACAATACAATTTTTTTTTGAGATATCACAGCAATAACGGAGACAACTTTATTAATAATATGTCAGTGTCATCCTTTGAAGATATGAAAAGGGTTATGAGTAGCACTTACAAATTAGGAATCTGAATTCTATGGGAACACAGACCACTGATTTTTAAATCAGAGGTCACTGATAACCATTTTCCTCAGTGTTTCGTTCTGTGACCTGTTATTGTTACTGATTCTTGGTAGCAGTTATGCACATCAGCAACAAAGGTCCTGGATAACCATGGTAATTGGAAACTCATAATGTGGAAAAGAAATTAGAAGTTAAATTAATCTGAAATAAAGAAGAATATTAATTAGAAACTTAGATCAGTGACAATAGTAAGAAATAGTGAAAAATTGCACTGCTAAGAAGTACTTTCTAGTGAGATACTACCAGGAAACACAAGAGGTATCCCTGCATCATTCCACTGAAAGAAAAGGGAATTATTAAATAGCATATAAAGTTCTACATCTTGCATAGAAGGGTGACCTGACAAGTTACACCAGTAAACGTAGTGTGTAAAGTGTTTCCTGTTTGACGTTACAGTGCATTCTCACGTTGTGTTTTGTGCAGAGGTCCCTCACTCCTGTGAGATAGCCTTTGTCAGGAACAATCACACCTGCTTCCCCTTGGATTGGCTCCACCATGAAAGCTGCCACGTTGGGGTCTTGAAGGGCCCGCTGCAACATTGGCCATAGGGAGAGGAGAGACAAAAAAAAAGATCTTTTACTAGGTCAAATACAGAAAATACATGTAGCAGAACCTGATTCTAGCCCTGCTGTTCTCCCTCAAGGGATGAGAACTGCATTCCTGTCAGAGTGCCCCTTCAGTTCCAACGCTGTGCCACCGCTGGCAGTGTAACGTCAGCTGCTGTGCTTGCTTGGGAAGGTACAAACCTTGCAAACTGCAAACTCAGACAAGCAGTTTATCAGATCTGTCCGTAAAACACCCCAGAAATACCCTCAGTTGCGTGTTACCCCATACAATACAAACAATTGCTCAAGTCTTCCCTTAAACAAAGAAAGAATTGAGCCCCTCCAGGACATTTTACCTTAAAACAAAGTCCTCAAGTACATTCCTGCACTATCAAGTTCAAAAAGCTTTGGAAGTCCACAAGGCACAAGAGATCTAATGATTCCCAGCATGAATTTACTACAGTTTTCTCAGCATTTCCCCAGGAGCAGAATGAATTCAGCTCTAATGAAGGCATTAAATACTTGCAGGCCTTTCACCATGGGCAGCCTGATGTAGGTTCAAACCTGAACAAGCTTTTCCACACTGCAGCTATAACCCACTGAGAGACCTTTGTGTCCCCTAATCCAGCTCCAAGGAGAAAAGCAGCTCTCGCCTATAATCCCTCAATCTCCAGAGCCCACTCATTTGTATGAAGCAGACCCAACAGGTAGAGGTCTTTACTCACAGAAATCAAGGCCAAGGTCACCCCTCCCCAACAGCTTTAAGAGCTGTTTACAGGATTAATTGCAGGAAATACTGGGAATCACTGGCATTCCAGTTGCTTGTGAAAGTGAAACAGCAGCCTGGCATGGTTTTAAGGATGCTGTGAAACTGGAAATAAATATTTGCAACTGCAGTGAATTCTACTCATAGATTCACAGGATGGCTTAGCTGGGAAGGGACCTTAAAGCTCATCTCATCCCACTTCGTGCCATGGGCAGGGACATTTCCGTAAACCAGGTGGCTGGGAAATTCAAATTTGGGAAAGCCAAAACAGAATTTACCCACATTTCCTATACATAATTATAACAAACACATTCCTTACATACATCTACTTACAGATATCTTAATGTCCAAGCACATGTTTGAAAGTATAAATTTCTGATTTTCCTTGCTATTTACCAAAGAGACATTATAAAATGGCTTCACACAAGAGAACAAAAAATTGTCAAATACCTCAAGAGCTGGTAGATCATTGTATGGGATCAGTTCAAATCCTGGCATGAAGGGTCCAAAGCCATCATAGCTGGATGGGTCAGTAGAACTGGAGATGGCAGACATTGTCCTGCCCCAGAAGTTGCCAGCTGGAAAAAAAAAGGGGGAAATTGATACAGAACTGACCAAGATCCAGAACACTTTAAAGGACATCACACTTAACCACTTGGTGATGCATTTTAAGGGTTATCTAACAAGATATTAACATCCTCCACCTAATTGTTAGTACTTTGTATTGATGCCATAAATACACTCTGTTGCTATATCAAAAGCACATACCAAAAACCAGAAGAAAATTATACTCTAAAACCTGACAACTATACAAAATAATTTCTTTAAGTTTTGTTAGTAGTCTGGAAAATTGAAGATAACTCCAGTAACATCTTTTTATTGATAATGTTCAGCTTTAATGCAATTATTACTTATAAAATGTAGGGGGGGAAATAAACACCATTAATAATTTAAGTCCTAAAAATAAAGCTGTCAGTAAGCCCAAATCAGAAAATATATTTCTGTGCATTTCAAAGTTCCAGAAGAACCCTATTTAGAGATCTAAAAATATTGTGATTTGCACTATTTTATTCAGAAACATCAGTTAAAATGCCCAGGAGCCAACATGTCCGTTACCAAGACAATCAAATCCTCATTTTAATATTCAGTTAAAACAAGAGACTCGCACTAATCAGTAGCAAGGTATTAATAAGACTAAGGAAGATTAAGGGTTCAGTGCCTTCACAGCTCACTATCCAGAGTCTGTATCAAGTTCTTTAAACTGATGTTCAAAGTCATTTCTTAGCTTTCCAAAAGAGCTTTTTTCTGCCAAAATGGGGAGCACATCCCCTTTATCAAAATGGGAAAAAACCTACTAAAAGTTGTCTGAAGAGCAAAATTAAATATATACAGAAGAGAAAAAAGGAGAAATATTTGTTCAAAAAATTCCCAGAAGACATGAAAGAAACAAAGATAAAGAATCTCCATTCATTTCCAGAAACCATAAAGCAAAATTCAAGTATGCACTGCAATTTATAAATGCTGCCTAATGACATTTATGGCTACTGTACGTACCGAAAGTTAAAAATAGTATTTGCAGCTACAAAAAAAGGTCAGTATTTAAATAGTAAACTTGATTCTGGAATGTTTTCTGAAATACAGAACCATTAAACAAAATTGGTATTGACAAAATTGCTTTTATTTGTCACCAAAGAATACTAAATGTAAGAATTTTTTTAATTATAAATGGGATTTTTAATTTTTTTGTTTAAAAAAAATCAGAAGTCTCTTCAGAGCCTGGTAACTTCCTCCTGTCACAGAAGCAAGCAGGGCATGCAGGTAAAGGGAGGAAATATCCCAACAGAGAATCAGCGTTCATTATTTCCTTTAGCAGTGTTGTTTTTACTTTCATGGTATGATCAAGGCTCCAGTATGGCTTTACTGGGTTAATGCCAGTTTCTGGGAGACTGGAGAATGCAGGATAAAAGCCTGGCAGGTGAAGCCAAGAGGGCAGCTTAACACTGCTGTGCAATCTGTGAGAGGTGTGACACCCATCTGAGGAATTAATCCATAACTCACTTATGTAGGAACAACAACTCAGCAATAAAAATCCTGCACTTGAAGTGATTAAAAGAGCATGGAGGAGTGGATGTGCTTTCCCTGTGACTTCTGGCTGCCTCCCAGTAACCCAGTGTCCAGATCCTCAACTCGTAACACACACTTTACATACCTGCAAAAATGATTTTAGCTTTGTATTTTGGAATTCCCTTCACAGTGTAGGCCCATTTCCGAGCCAGTTTACAGGCAGTTTCTCCAGCTTCCACTCCTAAAACATAAAGCAGCACCATTTTCAGTCTTACACATGAAACAGGCCATCAGTGCAGCAGAAAATGTTACACACCTGTTGAATCTCAGAGGGAAGGACTAACATGGAAACAAAATATTTCTTTACCTGTGTTCATTGGAAGAACTTTGTTATAATTGAACATTTTGGTGACCAGCTCCTCATATTCCCCAAGGACATCGTTGTAGAATGCCCTGGATGTCAGGGTCAGTTTTTCAGACTGGGCTTTCAGAGCATCCACAATTTTGGGGTGACAGTGGCCTTGGTTCACTGCACTGTAAGCACTCAGAAAGTCAAAATACTTTCTACCTTCAACATCCCACACGTAAACACCTGGGAAAATAAACCTGTGGTCAGTACACAAAATAAAAGAAGACACAAAACAAAAAAAGGTTCCTCAACCATAATTAAAGACCAGAGTAAATTTAAATAAAGTGATAATACACGAACAGCCCACAAGGACTTAGATAGCGTTCCAATGCACCTTTTCATGTTCACTTTAAACCTCTCCACACAAGGTAACAGAAGAAGTTAAGTTGCTTGAAAATTTTCTTGCTGAGTTATTCTGGAAATTTTCAACACTTGAAATCATTTTAGAGGCACTACATTTTTTTCAGGTGCCCTTATGCATAATGATCCAGCTCTCTAATTTACAATTAGCTGGCTTTATTTCTTCAGTGATCTCAATCCCACCCAAAAAAAAAACCCAACAAAGATTCAGAAATCAATCAGGTCAGAATCATTCTGCCATGATCTCATTCACCTACACAGCCACACCCCACCCACAACCTCCAGGAAAAACCTAAATAAAAGACCTTTTCCTCTTTCCAGAGCAACAGGCAGTGGGTGATAGTTGTGGGCACCATATTTTGCCTCACGTTCAAAGATGAAATCAGAGGAGGGGGGCCCCTGAATGGTTTTTTTAGGAGCAACTGAGGTAGCAGAGCTCAGTGAGGAATGAAGGCCGCGGCAGAGAACAGCAAGGTTCTGGGAGCGGGTTAGCTTGGAGAGCATGATGGACTTCAGGAATTCTGATACAGATCTGGAGGGGAAAAAAAGAAAGAAAGTTAATAATTAGCACTCAGAACACTTCAGAAGAAATGTCTGACATGATTGAAGTGGTTTTACTGCCAGGATTACAGGTTCCTCAACTATTTTGCAACTCGGCCAGGAAAGTTTATATGAAGTATAAATTAACACGGGATTAACATCAAACAAGTCTTTTTTTCTATTCTCTACACTTACAGAAACAGAAAGAAAACTAAACTGTGTGACTCAGCAAGTCTAGGCGCTAGTTACATCATTTTTCCTGCAAGTGTTCCTTTTTCACTGCGCCTTGAATTCTGATTTACTCATATAAACTACAGCAAGAAAGTTAACCTCATCAAATTTCTTGTTCTATTGAAATGCCCATTTTCTACCAGGTTGTCACCAGACAAGTCATGTCCCAAACTTTCACAATATTGGCTATCCCTGGCAGTGTCCAAGGCCAGGTTGCATGGGGCTTGGAGCAACCTGGGATGGTGGAAGGTTTCCCTGCCCATGGATAAGCTTTAAGGTCCCTTCCAACCATTCTGGGATTCTGTGATCAAAAAAATGGATGGAAAGTAAGAGCGTGTCAGTTATTAATGATCATTAGAGCACTCTGTGTTTTCCCAGCAATTCCCCCTGAATACATAACCTTGTACTCTCACCATTTAGGGATAACTAATTTAGAGATAAATCCTACATGAGGGCAGGATTTCAAGAGGCAAATGCACTTTGATTTCTACTCCATTCTTGCACCTTGGTCAATATAAAGATGCTTCCCAGAGAAGAGGACGTGAGCTGGCACTTGAAAAGCTGTTTGAGGAAGCTCTTCCCACAGCACAGAGGCCAGAGTTCCCAAAGCTCAGGTTTCTGGTCTCACAGAACATCACACTTAGAGACTTGGCAAAAGGATTAAACCCCAGAGGAGGATCACAGATCACAACAAGTGCTCTGCATATCAAACGCAGCCTCCCTGTAACACTCCACAGCCAAGTGAAGAGCTGAGCAGCCTGGACACTGCTGCACCACCTAACAGCAGCAGCCTGCAAAACCTACTCAAAATACAAGTCTCAAATACCAACAGGAGGATGCAAGGATGGCTGACACAAGGGTGCTGTTATTTCAGGCGGCTTGCAGAAGACAGAAGCATTAAGTCATGGATTTATCCCTGATTTATTTTGGAAAAAATCCACATCCTGAATGTGTTGCCTTGAACAGAGAGGCATTTCTTTCAGCAGACACCTCAGGTATTACTTTGCTGCTCCTCACTTCTAACCAAAGCCAAGATTTTCTTCTCCATCTACCAAAATCCAAGTGCACAGGAATAGTCAGTATTCTCCATTCCAGCAAGAGATGAAAGCTGCACAACCCTGGACATGTTTCCAGCTGTTAACGATTAGCCCTTTGTGTTAATACTTTTCAAGATTGTTACTCAAGGATTTTGCAAACAAAAAAGACAAATACTTCTCTGTGCAAGAAAAAATTTTGATGACTCAAAATTTCAGCCTGCTCAACCCCTAAAATGTAATTGATCTGTGACATCCTGGCCCCTGGCACACCTCCATGGCAGAGCAGCTAATCCTATCCAGCTTCTGTATTTTGGAGACTTTCCAGACATTCCTGAAATGAAAAGTACAAAGAAGTTAAACTCTTATCGGCCCTGTATCAGAGGTACTTCTCTGCATGAAGGATCACAGATCCCCAGTTTGAGCTTCTTGCTTTACTTCTTGCGTATTGGAAAGTATTCATCAGAGTTTCTTAAAAGGGCCTTTTCCTCCATGCAGGGAATTGCCCTGCAAACTGTGCTAGTGAGGCCACATCACTTTAGCCACGGTGTGAAAGATTACATGGAGAAGAGCTGAGTAAAGCTGAGAATTACAGACTAATCTGGAGTTAAAAGGAGGGAGAAAATTTGGGGTTGATGATCCACAAGACAAGACGAACAGAGATTTCAGCAAAGGGGAGGGACATAATAAGGAAAAAAACCCCAAGCAAACAAAATGAAATAAAACCCAAGTCATTACCAACTGTGAGAAACATGATCATGCACTGCAGCAGGCAGTACAGGAATTAGAAGCCAGAGAATTACACCAACTGGAAGAGGTCTTGCATCAGAATAGAAAAACCACTCAAAACACAGCTGTAAAACACTTGTCAGCTGTTGAGCAAGATGATCCAGACAGAAGCCTGCAGATTGCACAGGTAAATTGAATGGCTGTGTGTACCTGACACTGAAAAACACCCCAAGGTAAATGGGGGATATTGTCGGACACATGAAAACACTCAGGTTGATGCTGACAGAGCAGAGAGGAATCGCTGCCACACTGCAGCCTCTACCAACTGAATCAAAGGGGTGAATGCTCAAGGNCTCTGTGTTTTCCCAGCAATTCCCCCTGAATACATAACCTTGTACTCTCACCATTTAGGGATAACTAATTTAGAGATAAATCCTACATGAGGGCAGGATTTCAAGAGGCAAATGCACTTTGATTTCTACTCCATTCTTGCACCTTGGTCAATATAAAGATGCTTCCCAGAGAAGAGGACGTGAGCTGGCACTTGAAAAGCTGTTTGAGGAAGCTCTTCCCACAGCAGAGAGGCAAGAGTTCCCACAGCTCAGGTTTCTGGTCTCACAGAACATCACACTTAGAGACTTGGCAAAAGGATTAAACCCCAGAGGAGGATCACAGATCACAACAAGTGCTCTGCATATCAAACGCAGCCTCCCTGTAACACTCCACAGCCAAGTGAAGAGCTGAGCAGCCTGGACACTGCTGCACCACCTAACAGCAGCAGCCTGCAAAACCTACTCAAAATACAAGTCTTAAATACCAACAGGAGGATGCAAGGATGGCTGACACAAGGGTGCTGTTATTTCAGGCGGCTTGCAGAAGACAGAAGCATTAAGTCATGGATTTATCCCTGATTTATTTTGGAAAAAATCCACATCCTGAATGTGTTGCCTTGAACAGAGAGGCATTTCTTTCAGCAGACACCTCAGGTATTACTTTGCTGCTCCTCACTTCTAACCAAAGCCAAGATTTTCTTCTCCATCTACCAAAATCCAAGTGCTCAGGAAGAGTCAGTATTCTCCATTCCTGCAAGAGATGAAAGCTGCACAACCCTGGACATGTTTCCAGCTGTTAACGATTAGCCCTTTGTGTTAATACTTTTCAAGATTGTTACTCAAGGATTTTGCAAACAAAAAAGACAAATACTTCTCTGTGCAAGAAAAAATTTTGATGACTCAAAATTTCAGCCTGCTCAACCCCTAAAATGTAATTGATCTGTGACATCCTGGCCCCTGGCACACCTCCATGGCAGAGCAGCTAATCCTATCCAGCTTCTGTATTTTGGAGACTTTCCAGACATTCCTGAAATGAAAGGTACAAAGAAGTTAAACTCTTATCGGCCCTGTATCAGAGGTACTTCTCTGCATGAAGGATCACAGATCCCCAGTTTGAGCTTCTTGCTTTACTTCTTGCGTATTGGAAAGTATTCATCAGAGTTTCTTAAAAGGGCCTTTTCCTCCATGCAGGGAATTGCCCTGCAAACTGTGCTAGTGAGGCCACATCACTTTAGCCACGGTGTGAAAGATTACATGGAGAAGAGCTGAGTAAAGCTGAGAATTACAGACTAATCTGGAGTTAAAAGGAGGGAGAAAATTTGGGGTTGATGATCCACAAGACAAGACGAACAGAGATTTCAGCAAAGGGGAGGGACATAATAAGGAAAAAAACCCCAAGCAAACAAAATGAAATAAAACCCAAGTCATTACCAACTGTGAGAAACATGATCATGCACTGCAGCAGGCAGTACAGGAATTAGAAGCCAGAGAATTACACCAACTGGAAGAGGTCTTGCATCAGAATAGAAAAACCACTCAAAACACAGCTGTAAAACACTTGTCAGCTGTTGAGCAAGATGATCCAGACAGAAGCCTGCAGATTGCACAGGTAAATTGAATGGCTGTGTGTACCTGACACTGAAAAACACCCCAAGGTAAATGGGGGATATTGTCGGACACATGAAAACACTCAGGTTGATGCTGACAGAGCAGAGAGGAATCGCTGCCACACTGCAGCCTCTACCAGCTGAATCAAAGGGGTGAATGCTCAAGGCAACAAGCAGGGGGGACATCAGTGTGGACATGCCAAGCTACCTCTGCAGACCAGCACCACTGCAGGAACAGCTCAGGACCTAGGCTGGCAGACAAGAATTGCAGAATCACAGAATCACTGAGGCTAGAAAAGACTTCTGAGCTCACCGAGTCCAGCCTTGTGCCCAATCCCCGCCTTGTCCTCAGCCCAGAGCACTGAGTGCCACATCCCGTCCTTCCTTGGACACCTCCAGGGATGGGGACTCCCCCAGCGCTCTGGGCAGCCCCTGCCAATGTCCAATCACCCTTTCTGTGAAGAATTTCCTCCTGATGTCCAACCTGAACCTCCTCTGGCACAGCTTGATCCCGTGGCCTCTCGTCCTGTCAATTGTTACCAGAGGGAAGAGCCCGACCCCTACCTGGTTACAATCCCCTTTCAATGAGTTGTAGAAAGGGATAAGGTCCCCTCTGAGCCTTTTCTCCAGCAAAACGACCAACAAAAAAAAAAAAAAAAAAAAGGCAATAAACCCAGCGGTGAAATATCAGATCCTCGCCATCGCCCCGCCAAGGCCACGGTCAAAGACAAGGAAGTGGCATCGCCGAGCGGGGCTGACACAGGGGACGGGCTGTGGCTGTCACCTCCCCCGCTCCCCGCACAGCGACAGCGCTCCCGGGGCCTTGCCGAAGGGGCCGGCTGCGGCGGAACAGAACCGGGGCACGATGGCTCGAAGGGAGGCAGGAATGGCCCCCGAGGGCCGGAGGGACCGTACCTGGTGCTGCTGGAGGTGCCGGAGGCGCTGCCGCTGCCGGAGGTGCTGCCGGTGCCGGGGCCCGCGGATAAGAGGCGGATGCGGCCGCGGGCCACTGTCACCGCTCCTCGCCCCGCCCCTCCCGGCTGACGTCACCGCAATCGCACCCGCCGATTGGCTATCGGGGATGATTGGCAGCCACCGCCCCGGCGCTGCGGCACCTCCCCCTNACTCGCGCCCTCAGGGGCGGTGCCCGCAGGCCCCGCCCGCCGCATCTCCGGCCCGCAGAGCGAGGGCTCCGTTCTGCCTTCCCTCACCGCCTTTCCCCATCCCTCACACCGGCACCCCCAGCCCGCAGAGCGAGGGCTCCGTTCTGCCTTCCCTCACCGCCTTCCCCCGTCCCTCACAGCGGCATCCCCGTCCCTCAGACTGGGCGCTCGGCTCTCCTCTGCCGAATTAGCCTTGGGAGCGATCTTTGTAGCCACAGAACCCCCTCACACCCTTGCGGGATGAACCCCCCGGCTCCGCCCCGGCGCCTCCCGCCGCTGCCACCGCTAAGCCGCGCTTGAGCCCTCGAGGAAGTCACTGTAGAAAAGGGCGAGCATTGACAAAAAAAAAAAAAGAGAAGAATTGGGAAAACATTCCTGGGAATGGGAAGTGTGTGGGATGGTGGTGGTAACTCCACTGGCGGCTGCGGGTTCCCCAGGGATGTGATGGCTCTGTGTGTGCTCAGCTCGGACTTCTCTCTTCCCAAAAGATATGCGTGAGCTTTTCCCCGATCTTTTAATATATGGCTAACAGAAAATGATTCGAAATAACAGCCAGCGATCCACTGAGGTTGCTAAGGAGTTTCTCATGGAGCTCCTGTGCCAGGTGCTTTTGCCAACACGCACCAATCTCTTCACCAGCCCGTCGCGGTCCATTCAGCGTACCCATGCCCTGCCCTTCTCCACATGCAAAGGCATTGATGGAACCCCGAATCTCAGGCTCTGCTGCCTTGGGAGAGAAGGAGGGAATGAGGGGGGAGTGAGATCCAGGAGGGCCCAGCGTGCTCTGAGCAGGAGCTTTGAGCTGGGACCAGCAGGTGAGCAGGGACAGGCTGGGACGAGCCAGCACAGCCCTGACCTTTCCCCAGGCTAAATTACACCTGGAAAGCATGTTGTAACCAGAAGATCTGAACGTTTAAGGGGAATTGTGAGGTGTGTTTCATAAATACATTCTGGTTTTATAAAAAAAAAAATCATAGACTGGTTTGGGTTGGAAAGGACCTTAAAACTCATCCACTTCCATCTGCAACCATGGGCAGGGACACCTCCCACTGTCCCAGGCTGCTCCCAGCCCCAGTGTCCAACCTGGCCTTGGGCACTGCCAGGGATCCAGGGGCAGCCACAGCCGCTCTGGGCACCCTGTGCCAGGGCCTGCCCACCCTCCCAGGGAACAATCCCTTCCCAATATCCCAGCTAACGCTGCCCTCCGGCAGTGGGAAGCCATTCCCTGTGCCCTGTCCCTCTATGTCCTTGTTCCAAGCCCCTCTCCAGCTCTCTTGGAGCTCCTTTAGGCGCTGGAAGGGGCTCTGAGGTATCCCCAGAGCCTTCTCCAGGCTGAACAATTCGAATTCTCTCAGCCTTTACTCGCAGGAGATGTATTCCATCCTTGTAATCATTGCTGTGCCCTCCTCTGGACTTGCTCTAGCACTCCAGGTGGNCAGTCTTAGTGGTAACTTCAGAGTACCTCTTGCTCTTTACCCATAAATCGCCCTGACAAATTTATCAATGCTAGAAAAGAATTTATTTCTTCCACAAAAAAAAAAAAAAAAACCAAAACAAACAAAAAAACCCCATGATGACCTAGTTGACACACAGAGAATTTGCATAGCTTCCCCTCACTAAAGCAAGCCATTTGAAAATATTCCTGAACCTTGTCATATCTTCTAACCGAATTGCTCAAACCTTGGATGTCAGATAGCAGCACCGCTTATGCCTTTGGAGAACAACGCCCTCGGAGAAAATTTTCCCAGTGTGCAGTCAACTTGATGCAGCAAGGGCTGGGAGGAGAACAGACCATGCTGAGCTCTTTATAAACACACAAAGAGTTAGGCTCAATTTGCTCATATGTTTGTGTCTCCTACTAGCCCAGTTCTGCCAGCAGACAGTGCCCTGCATCTGCTGCCAAAGATGAGTTCATAAAGCACCAAAAGGCTGTGCCTTAGGTGCTAAATTGCAAAATACATTTCAGAGTCATGGCTGCTGAATGAATACGCAGTTGTACCATGCCCAGTTTCTTAAGTCTAGAGGCAGTTATTATCTAGGAGCTATTGAAACCTCTTTATTTCTAGTTGAAGTTATGGTTTTTTGTGAAAAGCCTAAAATCCTAGGGCTGAGAATAAGCAATGACCTCTCTGCTCTGAGTATTACACGTTGTCCCAGTTCACTCTGCCTCTCTGCACCACGCTGGTGAGATCCCAGATGGAGTTCTGCATCCAGCTTTGGGGTCCCCAGCATGGGAAGGACAAGAACCCCCTGGAACAAGTCCAGAGGCCACCCAGTTGATCAGAGGCATGGAATAGCTCTGCTGTGAGGAAAGGCTGAGAGAATTGGCATTGTTCATCCTGGAGAAGTTTTGGGGTGACCTGAGACCTTCCAGTACCTGAACAGAGCTGGCAAGAAAGATGGGGAGAGACTTTGGACAAGAGCATGGAGTGCCAGGACAAGGGAATGGCTTCCCATTGCCAGAGAGTAGGTCTAGATTGGATATTAGGAAAAAATTCCTCCCTGTGAGGTTGGGCAGGCCCTGGCACAGTGTCTCCAGAGAAACTGCCCAGATGGCTGCCCCTGGATCCCTGGCAGTGTCCAAGGCCATGCTGGACAGGGCTTGGAGCACCCTGGGGTAGTGAAAGTTGTCCCTGCTCATGTCAGGGGAGTTTGGAACTGGATTATCTTTAATGTCCCTTCCAGCCCAAACCATGATTCTACAATCTCTGGTGTAAGGAAGAAATGACATAATTTTGTTTGTTGCATCCTCACGTTCCTTAAGCAGCCTTATAGGACACGGTCCAGGATTTGCAATCCACGAGATCAATGGGATTTCCCCAGGTAGGAAATGTTGGTTTAAGGTTAGATTGTTTTTCACCTTGACATTTCGTTAGCATGGCAGATCACTTACCTGTTACCTCAGGTCATGCTAATGATACCTTCTACCTATTTAGCCACAAAAAAACCCATGCTGGGAGCTACATCCCTTTCATCTTGTATAGACTCAACTCAAGAGCTGCCTTTTACCTGCTTTTAAATGCTCTTACTCATAAGCTCACCTCCAAATTGGTTTTGATTCATCCAATCATGTTCTTTCACAATAAGCAGAAAGTATAGAAAGAACAAGACTTGTCCAAAGGATTAAGTAGCACCTATCATATAAGTGAAATACACACCTGAAAATGTAAAGGACACAAACTAAAGGCAACCAAGATCAACTGAAGTGCTGAATCTTGGGTTCAGTCCTGCCTCATGGAGCTGGAGGCAAACTGCCCTGAGGGGTGGTTCCAGAAGCCAGACGTGCAGGAAAACAGCAGATTCCTGTCTGGAAGGCGGAGATTCAAAAACAGGCAAATAAACAAACAAGCAACCCTCAAGCAAGAAAAGGCTTGCTTGCTTTTGGGTTCTGTAAGATCTGAAAGAAGAAATACAGATATAATGTGGAATGCATGGATACTATATGTAAATGTATTTTTTAAAGCTGATACAAAGTGGTTCTGAGATTAAAAATTATAAATATGAAATAACTCTCAAACTGGAACCTGTTCAATCAAGACCTGAAAGACGCTGCCTTCAAAGCTGTGTTTCATTTAAACCTGATCAGTTTGATGTAGGATCAGTGTCATGGCTCACTTTCTTTCCTCCTTTGTTTTTGGTATTTATTATCACGACACAGAAAATACTCACTTTTCTTCTTTAAACACTATTGAGTTGGAATTTTAAACCATTCACATTGTGCACAGTAACAGCTATTACTGTAGATCTTGGAGCAATTGCTCTCAGTTACATTAAGTATTTTATGTGAATAAAAAGGGAAAGCAGAAGCTTAATGTGTACTGTTTAGTTACCTGTGGATACCTAGAAGACTCCACATGACAGGAACCAAAACATGGAAAAGGGAATCCATGAAATGTTCACATTTTACAGTAATTTGCCCTGCAGAAAAGAGGAAAACTCTGACCTACTTGAAGAAAGAGGGTTATTATATTCATTCTGCTAATGCAGAAAATAGAATTTGACATGTAAGTAAACCATAAAGTTATAAGAAGGAACAAGTTAAGTCATGCCAGTTGTTAGAAGTAATTCCACAGCTCTGTCTCTGGCAGGAATGCTCATTGAAGTCGTTGGGAATTAGGCATGTGAAGAGACTGAGGAATTGGATCCCACTTAGTGTGGTTATTTAGAGGTAGAGTAAATAACAGGGAATTGTGTGTCGGTTTGGCTGCACAAGCTCAGCAGGGATTCACGTGCTGCTCGTGGGAGCAGCACAAGCACTGGTGCCACGGCAGGATTGCAGGACCCTCATTCGAGTTTAACACTGTTGTAGGAATGCTGCAGGAAACATCCAGCGTTCCTCAAGAGCTGATGTTCTCCCCCATGGCACCAGTGTTCAATTCTTCAATGGCATGGGACAGTTCCTCACCTCAGAGCTGGATATGGAGTTCACCCAAGCCAGGAGGCTCAAGGTGCAAGTTCATCATTACCTAAAACCAGCACACATCTACAGAGTTGGCACAAGGACAGCCCCACCTCTCTTCCCACTCATGGCAAAGCCACAAGCATTGGCTTCACCCTTTCTCCTCCTGTTGAAACTCTGCTGCCCCTCAGCAAAAATGAAAACCAGGCACTTCTCTGAGCCAAAGGCAGGTTTGAAGGCAAACCTCACAGTCACCATTGCCCTGGGGAACTCAACCTTCAGTCCCAGTCAGTCAATGAAGGATGTAAAGCTACTGGAAAGTGTCCGAGGGAAGCTGCGAGGGTGGTGAAGGGTCTGGACGGGAAACCGTACAAGTGGCAGCTGAGGTCACTTGATTTGTTCTGTCTGGAAAAGAAGAGGCTGAAGGGAGACCTCACAGCACCCCGCAGCTTCCTCATGATGGGCAGAGGACAAGCAGCGCTGATCCCTGCTCCCTGTAACCAGGGATGAGAGCAAGGGAATGGCTGCGCTGGGTCAGGGGAGCTTTACACCAGCTATCAGGAAAAGGTTTTCCCCTTTTTCACCCCAGAGGGTGGTCGGGCCCTGAACAGGCTCCCCGGGGCAGTGGGCAGAGCCCCCAGCCTGACAGAGCTCAAGGAGCGTTTGGACAGTGCTCTTAGGCACAGGGTAGGATTGTTCACAGTGCCTTATATAGAGAAATGGCTTTCCATGGCCCATGATTGTGTGATTCTGGTTATTTACTGACAGTAGAACTCTTCATTAAGACATATCTTGCAGGACAAGAAACTTTAGCCTTTCCTGCAGCACAGCTAGACTATTTCACAGTGCAGTGTGTCAGAACAGTGCAGCAAAAAATTGTAATACATGCAAAGCAGATCTGCCTCTCAAGTCCACTTAGAGATTTCTCTTTTAGCTCATATCTTTCAAGATAGTTTGGCAAAGCATAGCACAGCCCCCTCGAAATAATACTGTTTTATTGGATGGGTGTTAGTTAACCCAGCTCAAAGCACCACAAACAACCCTTAGAGCTGATATTCCTTTTGCAACATCAACCTTGAGCTACAGCTCATACTTATCCTCCCTGATTTGTATGTTGGCTTATTTTACAAAGATTTCCATGATACTCTGTTAGATGACAGCATGGATAACTGAATTACAGAATCAAAGGAATTTAAATTGCTGTCTTCTCTCAGGCTTTATTCCCCATGTTTGAAATTACACTGTTATTTTCCTCTCCAGCTCAACAATACCTACATCCAGAAGCTTCCACAAATGAGGTGAGACATTTTATTTCTGTGTGAAACCTAGAGGTGAATTATAAGCTCTTTCATTTCTTGGACTTGTCGTTAATTTAATGAGACTTTCTACACACATTTCTGGTGAGCATCACGTTCCTTGGAATCATACATGCAAAAAGACACAAATTGGAGAGAGCTTGGAAAAAACAACCTTTTTTTGGCTTTCCCAAGACAGATTAAAAGAGCTTTATAACTGGAGTTTTATAGCATAAAACTCACAAATGTTAAAATAAAATCCAAAGAAAGTTGGAGTGAGACTTGGTTTAAATTTCAGGCTTTCAAGTGCCTTGGATGTGACCTTGCTCCTTCCTTGAACGAATGTATTTTGATTTGGACCCTGAGGACCCCATGCTTCCTAATTTCCAATCTTCATTCTTGGATCTTATCAGGACAATGATTTCTGGAAAAACTCCTTTACATGCTCTCCTGACTTTGAAAATCTGACCCAGATGGCAGCTCTGAGAGCACACAGAAAATGAACATAAATATTTCTAACTGGGTAATAAGAATAAATACCTTGTCAATTTAGTTAATCTCAGGATGGAGCACTGAACATCTGGATATGCTTCATCTCAGGAGCTGGGAAACTTCTCAGAATTCCAGTGTGACACAACCCCACTGGCCCTGCTGTTGCAGAGTTTGACATTGCTGCCACGATTGCCAACCTTGCTAAATGGTGAGCGCTGAGCTCTGACCTCAGGGCTGCTGTGGTCAGACAGTGGCCAAGTTACATAATGCACCAGGTCGGGCTTTAACTGGGCATCACGGAGGTGAAAGATCAGCAGGGTGACCTGTTGCATCACTTGTCACTTGTCATTACCCCGGGATAATGTGCTGGCACTTCCTGCACTTCCCCAGTCAGGAATTTAAATGATCCTTAGATTTTTCTAGAATATTAGATAATCCAGAAAATTAAATGTTTTCTTGGTACATCTTAGGACAAAGGAATTTGCTTTGAATTCATTGTTTCAAGATGATTTCTTTCATCATAAATGTTTTCAAAAATCACACACCTTGAGATGTGGAAATATGGAAAGCATACTGCCAAAAGAAAGGAATCTTCAGAAAGACCTTTACAGAAATTGCCTGCTCTTAAACTATCAAATGCCTGTTCCTTAGAAGGGGCAAATAAACTGGTAAAGCATTTAATTCATTCTTACTCTTTGCAGCTTGTCCATCAGAGTTCCCTGCCCGTGACAGGGGGATTGGAACTAGACGGTCTTTGGGTTCTTTCCCACCCAAACTGTTCTAGGATTCATCAGTTGCTCTTCTGGAGCAATTTCAGTGAAATGCAGCAAATCTTGAATTCGCTGATGCTTGTGCTTTGCAGGGTAATTCCATGGAAGGGGATGGATGATAAGGAAAGTTGTCAGTCCAGTTGCTACCCACAAACACCATGGGAGGTATCAGATGTTGGGACATCACCACAGAACCGACCTCACCTGAGAGGACAAGCTTTCAACTCACCCAACTCTGCTGTGCCAGGTTCTTAAAGACCCACAGAGACAAAACTTGACATCTTTGAAGGTTTCCATTTTGCAAAGTTGATGTAATTTCATATATTCTCTTTTTTTTAAATGAATGTTTAAGGTGTCTTTCCTTAAACAACAGCAGTTGTTTATGATCAAAGCTACTATAATAAATCAGCATGTGTAGAAAGGAGAAAACTTTTATTTCTATTGATCTTGTACATAGATTTGGTATTACTCAAAGTGTTTTCAGTCTGTCAGAGGCTGCTCAGTGGAAAAGCACAGATCTTGAATACTGCTAAAATCCCTTTGCAGTGTTGCCTAAGCCCCATGGGATGCCACATTTTAAATTACATTTTCCTGTGGCATTAGAAAGCACACAGAAAAAGTGATGATCAGCTTGAGAAAGAAGCCAGCTTGGGAACTCATCAGTGTTTGAAGGGGAAAATCTAAGAGAAATGGAGTTTAATATTTGAGCTACAGCAGAAAGCAGTGGTAGTGTTGCTACAGGCTCCATGAATCACAGCCACCACAGCACAGCTCCTGTGAACAGCATGGTAAAGATGCCAGCTAAGAGGATAAAGCAAACCTGTAACAACCAGCTCCTAAATTAGCTGTACACATCATTATCTTCCCAGAAACTTTTACTGAGTTCAGTACCAGAAATGGGGCCTACAGCACGAGTTTGCCATGACAACAAAGTGCTGTAAAGATCAAGATGACTTCAGCTGATACTGGGTCATACTGGAAAACAAAAATGGTGTTCAGGCCTAGTGATGCAAGAACATTATTATCAATTTTTCTTCAGGAGGACCTCACCCACCAGATATTTTGCTAGACGTCTCGTCTGCCTGTGAGTTGTAAAGCTGCTGAAAACCAGACTTTGCTCCCATTCCTGAGAGGCATTTGAGACCACAGCAACATTTCTCATTCATTCCTGAGTCACTACGGAACACTGCCACGTACCTCTCAACCTCTGCTGCCACCAGGAGGTGAGACTCACACGCTCCACAGCGACCACAAAATTCAGCGGTCACATCTCTCCTGAAGGAACTGTTCTGCCAGGAGCAGGGAGAGCAGGAGACCTCTGAGCTCTCTCTGTTCCTTGTCTTGCGTCATCGCTGTCTCTCTCTCCATGGTCCTACTTGATCTCAGTGGGGAAAAATCCGCAGGTGGAAAACATGGGAGTTTGTTCTCATCTCAAGAATCTGTGTGTAGGTAGCACAAATCTTATTACACATGTTCTAATAATAATGAGAAAGAGAACAAGAAAGAGATTGCTGGGAAGGAAATAGACTTCAGTTTAATTTTCCAGTCATGTATTACACAGCAAATCACATTGATTTCCTTCAAGAAAAATGCTTGGTCACTGACATGTCAATAAATACATTTTATCTTTTGTTCCTCCACGTATTTAATTTTTCATTGTATTCTTCCAACTTTGCGAATTCAACTGCATGAGTTGTTGTGGATATTTTTTCTAGAGTACAGACCTGAAAGTCTGATTAAATTGACATTTCTAACATTTCCCTGACTGTGATGTCACAGTGTGCCTCCTTGTACTTGTTTCATTATCAGGTTAAACGAAGTCTGTTTCCAAAGTGATTTTGTGGTTCTTGGACTTAGAATTGGCAGGAGTTTGGGCAGTTTCACATCCAGCTGCTGCTGCCTGTTCACTGCAGTCACTGTCAGGTGCTGAATCACAGAATTGTTTGGGTTGGAAGGGGTCTTAAAGATCACCCAAGTTCCAACTCCCTGCCATGGGCAGAGATGCCACCCACTAGATCAGGTTGCCCAGGAATGAGGGAGGCTCCTAACTTTCCTGTTCTCTCTGGAGTGTTTGAATTCAAAGCTCTTTTAATTTAATATAGATGCATTTTTTTGCCTTTTACACATAGGACTTACTTGTGATTCCCTTTAACATCTATATTCAGCTGTGAGTAAAGTCAATTTCTGCCTGTGCCTGAAAATATTGCACAAATCTTTATTTAGAATTGTTAGAGATAATGGATACTCAGTGGGGCATTTCTGGAAGTGTTACCAGTGCAAATGGCCTCATCTGGGCAATGCAAAATTTGATTGCAATTGCTGTTCCCAAGACTGCTTGGAACCTCAGCTGGAATAAATGCCCAATCACCACATCCCTCACGAGAATCACCCACCCAAGCAGCCCCCGCTCAGCAAAGCAGGGAGGGAAGGGCCTGTCCAAAGGGCTTGGAAGCATTTAGCCAGGAAAACTTCAGTGGCCTGAGATCAGAGCCACAAAATCTGGATTCCCATTGATGTGCATCCATCTTCCAGTGCCATGCAGAGGTGCAAGTCTTGCAAAGTGAGGACCATGGCTGCTGTATTCTCTGGAAGTGGCTGTAGAACTTCTTTTGGGAATGTAGGCTAGAAGTGACTTAATAGAGTGACAGGAAAAAAGAGAGGCTAGGGCATCTTGCATAGGAATCAATATCTCCTCTAAAGTTAATACAGTTTTGGCAAGGGTAAAATTGCTGGCAGAGCATAGCCTTGAAATGTTTATGAACAACAAAATCCACATCTTGAAGGAAGAGACAATTTATATTATTTATTTTGACTTGTAACAATCCCTGGGTTTTTTTGCTATGATTAACACTTCTCGAGGAAAAGAAGTCACCATGTGACCATACCAGGGCAGAAGCCTGTCTTTTACCAGGGATCTGGGTACACTGCGGGTAACCAACCCTACCACGCTCTGGGATCCTCTTAGAGTGACAGCAAGGTGATACCAAGACCTGGTTTTTTGCATGGACAGTAATGACAGTCACAAGTAGGAGGCCATGAATAGTCAAGAGGATTTAGGTCTAGTTAGTCCGAACTTCAGGCAGAGAAAATGAATTAGCCCAGCCTGCAGGAATGCCATTCCCTCCCTGCAGGGCTTGAGCTCTTAACTGCCCATCAGTGGTCAGCAGTGGTGGGACCTGATGGCTCAGGCTCTTGGGTCTGCGATTGCCTGGCCAGGAAGGAAGGCAGCTCTTGGATGCACCCCAAGCAGCTGAAACGACCCCATCTTTTGTAACTCCAACTTAAATTCGGGTTAAAAAGTTCCATTAATTAACCTCCAAGTAAACGCATTCATACAGCATCCATGACTTTCAAACCCCTGACCTGAGGTGAACTTTGCGTTCTGATAATAGCTCTGCAAATCACTGAAAAGACACTGGGTACCTCTTCTCACGGAAAGACAACCTCAGGTCATTTCAGCTGGACTAGGCTCAGGCTTGTGGCTCTCACCCCCTTGATCCCTGCAAGGCTGAAGTCACAAGGGTGATTTTTACAAAAAAGGGTTGTCCCATCACCATCTCCTCGCAGCCAGCCCGGAGGAGATGAGGTGTCACCCTCAGTCACTGGCATGCAACAGGGAGACCATCAAATCCTCACCAGGCGGGCAAATAGTCCACAAAGCAGACAGTGTTTCATCCAAGTACAATTAAAAACAATTAAACAGGGAATAATTTAAAAACCCTTTTTATTTAGACCAACACAAGAGCTAGATAGGATTTATGAACTAAGTTTTTTGGTTGGAAAGCCAGTGTGTACTTTAAAGCATTGTCAGAGACAGAGAGGATTGAGTCTGGAATACTCCGTTGTAATAATTTGCAGAACTGCATGAGACAGATTTTTTTAAACCAATTACTTCCTGTCCGTTCAGGGACAGATGAGCCCCCAGCTAAAATTCCTTTTCATTACAGTGCTTGTAACGATGAAGATGAAATGTGATTTTCTTTCTAATAAATGCTCCAGAAAGCAAACCCAGTGTTTCTCTGTTATGGAAAATAGGTCTCAGCATGCTGGAAATTCTCTGTTTTACTTACTTTCTACCACAAGTTCCCCATTTTTAAAGAAATGAATAATGTAATCATTTTCTCTGATTTACGTTCTCTTTTCTGCCCCATTTGACACTAATGCTGTGTTATTACAAGAACAACTGTTCTCCGTGAAAAGGATGATCTTTAGATTTCTTATCCAAAACCTGTGAAGTCACTGGGAATGAACTGCAGAGAAAGGCAGAGAGGCCGTGGACATGAGAGCCGTTGAACACTTTCCCACTGATCAGACAGATTTCCTTCTTGTCTCCCGATGACACGGAGCTGCATTTTCCTGCACCTTCCCAAACAAAGCTCTCCCCCAGGTAGGGTGCCAAGAACGCGACTGGCGGTTTTCAGAAATGCTAACGAAACGTGGGTCAAACAGGGCTCAGCAGAGTCCCAGGAGCACAGTCAGAGCCTGGGGACGCCTTCACTGGCGAGCATCCCCGGGATTGGACACGGCCGCTGCCCCCTCATCAGCATCGGGATCGCAGCAGCGCTAACGAGTGCCACAGCTCCCGAGCCCTCGAGGGTTCAGACGTGTGCTGGCAAGCCGAACAGCAACGAGGAGCATCTTAACAATGAACTTGGGGAAGAATCTGCCGGGAATTAGTGTCAGGCATGTGTAAAGAAGGTTACTTCTCCCATCTCCAACACCTATAATTACATCTCAAAGGTGCTAATAAAATCCAGTGGTTACAGCGGTTTGTTTCGTTGTGGTGTTTTTTTTTTTTTTTTCTCTGCGTGTCAAAGTTAAGCACGCTGCCGTATCGCCTAGGAAAAAACCAACTTTCTTACACTTCAAATCAGCAACCAGCAGAAGTGACGACGGTGTTCCCCGCTGGGTCAGAAGGGCTGAGGTGCGCTTCTGGCTCCCGGGGGTGCCCCGGCCCTGCGGCCTCAGAGGTGCGGGGCGTAGAAGGGCCCGAGGTACGCGGGGCCCAGGAAGGGGGCGAAGGGGCCGGCGCCCAGCGGGAAGGGGGCGGCCGGCGGCACCAGCACGTTGGCGGCGGCGTAGGAAGGGAAAGTCTGGAAGGGCAGAGCGGCGGGGCCCGGCGGGCTGGGGCTGCCACCGCCCGCCGCCGCCGCGGGGGATGCTGCGG
>WBMY01001937.1:36062-153912 GCA_013397315.1 Donacobius atricapilla
GCCATGGCGGGCAGCGGCTGGGCCCGGGCCGTGCGGGGGCTGCTGCTCGATGTCAGCGGGGTCCTCTACGACAGCGGCGCCGACGGCGGCGTCCCCATCGCGGGCTCGGCCGAGGCCGTGCGCAGGTGGGCGGCCCGCGGGGGTCAGGGGGGGNGTGGTTCCAGTCCAGCCCCGCTGTGCTGGGCGAGCCCCGCACATGAAACGGGAGCTTTTGGGGTCAGCTCGGTGCTTTGGAGCATTGTTTAGGCGAGGGGAGCCCGCAGAGCCTGGGGTGTGGGGCGGTGCGGCAGGCGTGCTTCTGTGTTTGCTTCTGTGTTTGCTTCTGTGTTTGCTCCTGTGTTTGTGGTTGTCACTGCACGTGTGGCGGCGATGCCTTCGTGTGAGGCTCAGAGCTACGCCCTTGGCAGCGCGGAATCTGAAAAACGCGAACGCTCAATCTTAGGGCATCAGCAGGTGCTGGTAGTATGTAGGAGATCTGGCACTATCTCCTGGTTATCATTTTTAAAACATTACCCACACCGGTGTGTCTGTAAATCGATTACATTTGCTGTCAAGTTAGCTGGAGCTTTTTTGCAGGGGTCTTGCAACCCAGAAATGGAGAATTTCTGTGCTGGGGTTAATGATTCCCAGCTTGGAAGTGACTCAAAAGCAAAGCGTGGTCTTGGTGAGTTAATCCCAGTGCCCACAGGTAGGGAAATCCTTCACTTTTACCTGGCTGACGGTGTCCAGGTAACACGAGCTGAGTAACTTTAACTTAACTAACTTTAATTACTTAGGTTGTCTTGCCAGTGTGTCTATATTGGCCTTGCCAAAGGAGCAGGATGGGGCCAGGGGAGAGCAGTGGCCACAGGGATAACTTTGTTTAAAGACGAGTGTTGATCGTGTGGTTGGGAATTTCTGGAAGAGCCTTTTGGCTCTCTGTGGTGTTTCACTCACCCACGGTGGAAAATCCAGATCTGTATCACCTGACAAGTGCTGGATAGGGCTTGGAGTAACCCGGGATAGTGGAAGGTGTCCCTGCCCATTTTAAGGGACTGGAACTTTAGTGTTCCTTCCAGAGCAAACCATTCTGTGCTGCTGCATGTACCACACTTGAAATGTTTTAAATGTCTAAATTCTGAATCCCTGTGAAACACTGACAGCGCATTTTGGTGAGCACCTCTGCAGCTTCTGTCCTCCTGGCCCACTCAGCACAGACACACTTGGGAGGAGTGCATTGTGGCGCAGGAAAATACGCAGGAAGAAATATTGAATTCAGTAAAACTAATCATATGGGGTTAGTTAAATACATACCTAAATGTTGGTGGAACCACCATGGAAAGGCAGAACTGGAGAAGATCCAAATGAAGTAGTAATAATGGAACTCTTTGCTGCTTTTTTTTTTTTTCATAATTATGTCTTTGTTCATATTTCTTGAAACGCATGTAGGATGCACAGAAGATGTTATCAGATGGATCAGAGTTCCCAGTGCTGTCAGAGAGCAATATTTGAAGTGAGTTTAAGGCTTATTGAGGCTCTTGGCCAATTTGTGGTGCTCACCTGGCCGGGAGGAGCTGCAGGTCCCAGGACAACCAAGGCGAGAGCAGCATTCCCAGGGAATTCAGTGACACTAGGCAGAGGGAGAAATTGCCTCTGTTGAAATCCTGTGGCCTGGGGTTCTTTCAGGGGATTGTGAATGTGCAGAGCACAGCCTGGGACAGCCCAGATCATAGCCAAGGCCTCCAGGCACGGGCAAACCAAGCATAAATAACAACAGCTGCATAAATACTGCCAGAGATCAGATCATTCCTTTAGAAACCAGGACATATTCAATAATACCTGTGTTGTGGCTCACCAGATGCTTTTGACATTGTTTTTTTGCTCCTAGATTTTAAACTTCATTTTCTGTTGGGGTTGCAGGCTGTTACTTAATAACCTTTGTCACTGCATTTGCTGAAACCTCCTACTTGGAGGCAAATGTAAAATGCAGTCTAACTTACAGTAACGTCAGAAATATGCTGATGAAACAACAGTAAAACTCTGGCCTTGGGCTAAATGTAGGAAATTATGTGCTTTCTCTGGAAATTCTGGGGATGTCTGAGCCCTTTTTGCCTGTTAGTCACCGGAAGCCCTCGGCAGCTAATCTGACCTGTCTGCCTGTCTGAAGGGGCTACAGGGGTCTTTGAGGAGGGTTTGGAGATGCAATCCAGCAGCAGGCTCCGGAATGCTGTGCAGGGAAAGCTGATCTCGTTTGGGCTGGATTTGGTGAGCAGTGGAGAAGCAGTGGTCTTGGCTGTGGGAACTGGGAACAGCAGAATGGAAAAGTGCCAGGAAGGGAAAAAAACCTCACAGAACGGCTTTGTTCAGGTCATTCAATGCAAGTGGTGAAGAATAATCATTTTCCTTGGGTAAAGTCAAGTAGCCTTATTTATCTGCCTATTAGGTTAGTAATTGTTCTGGCTTACACCATTTAAACTCTTGATTGACTCATTATCCTATTGCCAGTTGGTCATTAATATTTGTGTCTGCGTCACAGTACAGATGGGTGGTTTCAAGCAGATGGATCAAAGCCAAAAGGAGCTCTTTTTTAATTAATTCCTTTTTTAAAATCAATTAAAGAGCCATAATTGCAGATAACAGGGAACCTTGTAACTAATTCAAATTGCTATGGTCCTCTGCTAAAGGAGCTGTCTGTCATCTTTCAGTGCATATATATGTCTAACAGAAACCTTAAATACCATTTTGATAACTCAGAGTACAGATCAGGACTCTTACAACAGGACAGCTGACCTGTTCTTTTCAGCCTGTCTTGCTACATCATCTCCCCCGTTACAGCAATTAACTTAGTGTAACAACATACAGTACACTCTAGTAAAAATGATAAGTAAACATACTAATTTGTCATTGGTTTTGTGTGACTGAAGCTATCCTGACCTCCTCAAACTACATTTGCTGCATTATTTCTCATTTCCGGCTGAATTCTGCTGTGCAGTAGTTTGAGTTAGTGTTTGCAAGAGCAGCAGTGTAATTTCTGCCAGCAGAATTTGGCCTGGTTTCTATTTGTGATGGCTGCAGAGGGGTGCTTCCCTCTTGTTTGTTTGTTTTTAGCCAACAGTACAGTCAGATGGAGCAGAAACATGGCCAGAGAAGCTGATGGACCTTGGAAGACCCTGAGCAAGGTGACATTCAGTGTCCCGCCAGTGCTGTAGAGACCCTCCTGAGCAAGGCGTCAGTAGTTGGTACAACCTGTGGTGAAACACTGAGTGTAACAGCTGGGAATGCTTGGTTTATTGCTGATGTACCTGCAGCCCTGATAGATCTTACCTGTGAAATGTTGAAGGGTTCAGTGCGCACTGAGGGGGGGTTGGTGGGCTGGAGGCTGACAAGATGAACCACAGGAGTGTTTGCTGAGCAGAGCTGAGCTTGTCTAGGGATAAGCTGAATCTGGATCCTTCTTACTCATCCAAACTGTGGCAGCCAGGTACCCATGTGCCAAGGGGTGCTGGCACCCCTGGTTTAACCCCTGGAGCCAGGAATGTTTCTAAATTCTCCAGGGACTGTTGTTATCTTTAGGTGGGGATATTAGAGCAGTGGATGGCTAAAAAAGCCAGAAGTGTCTCAATAAGATAATTTATCCCTTTAAAACTTTTAAGACATAATGGTTTCTTGGTTGTTTAACTTACTGTGGCATATCATTATTGCTTTGAAAAAGTTATGTAAACCCCACCCATCTCTTCCCAGCGTGTGCAGTTCACTGGCAGATGCTTTGGAGCAGATCAGAAAGCCCATGGACAAGATCAGAAAGGCCATCGGTGACTTAAAGGCTTCTCCTGGAGCCGGCCCTAACAGAGCCTCAGTGCCGTGCTGTTATTGTCTTAATCGATTTACACAGCATTGACACGAGGTGAGCTAGCTGCTTTTTATCTTACAAATAGCAGGGAGCTGGTCCCTTCCAAGACAGAAGGAGGTTAAACACCCATAAAAGATGCTCAGCCTGTGCTCTGGCATTTGCATTTACATCTGTGTGCTGATAGTGTGTCCATTAGCATATCCATATGAAAAGCACACAGTAGTTGGACGTTTACAACATCCTGTTGTTGGGCTGGGACGGTGCATCTGTTAGCACAGCTTTCTACAGAGCCCTTGAAAAGGGCAGCGGAAATCTGGGGAGCAGGGAGGCTGGGGAGCAGCTGGGCAGTCCTGTTAAAATAAAATACCTGGAGAGTCTAACAAGAAGAAGATTGTGAGGAGAACAAGCGGAACTGGGATTGTAAAACAATTCAGCGTGTGGGGGTTCAGACGAGTTGGGAGCTCACAAAGAGCCTTTTGGAGGTATGTGTGCCACGAGGAGTAGGAAATCTTTGTTGTTACAGCAGATAAGGTGGCTTAGCACAGGCTGTGCAGATGTTCAGAGTTCCAAGGCTCGCTGTGCCTTCGGGACATTTGATAGAGCAGTTGTTCCTCCTAGAAAGAGACTTCCAAGTAAAGTATACAGACCCTTGTGTAAATATCTGCTAATTTGTTTTTGTTCTTGACTCTCTTGGCACTTTCTACCCAAGGAAACCCAGTGACCCAGGTGTCACTACCCTCCTGAAGCAGCAGACACACAAAAAAATGACGCACTTCTGTATTGTCATGGAGCTGTTCCCTGGCAGAACCCAAAGAGGATCCAGGAATTGATCCTCAGTGGGTTCAGAGTTCTCTCAGCTGCACTCCAGTCTGTAATATTAGCTGTGGTCTCAGTTCTCTGAGAGCAGTGGGTAGTTCCTCACCCATATTTTCTTTCCTAATCAGCAGTGTTCATTATTTATTTTAAAAGGTTTGCATCCCTGAAGTTGTGGGTGCTCACCTGCTGTCTGCACAAATTGCATGAGTAAGTGCTTGAGTTTGTGGAGTTTGCACATCATTAACCTTTAGGGTCTCAGAAATAGAATTCCTTCTTTACAAACAGGTCCTCTTTGGTTACAAAGTGAGAATTCAACCCTGTCAAAGATAACTTGTTTTTGAATGAATTTTAATGGAATAATTGGCAGCTTCATAGAATCACAGAGTAGTTTGGGCTGGAAGCAACCTTAAAGATCATGTACCCCTCTTTTTGCACAGAATAAAAGCTATTGGAATATAATTCACTATGTTGTCCATAAAAATATTTTGCTTCATGCAAATAAATATATCCCAGATCTGTTCGTGCCAACTGAATATCCAAAGATCTGGTTTTTTTTCTTGGCAGCTCCCAAAGTGGAGATTTTTCCAGCTATTTAAGGTCTGTCACAGTTTACTTATTGAACCACTTGCAGTGTGGTTAAAGTCTTTTAGGTGTAATACATTAAGCTCATTTGGTAATCTGCAGCCTTAAATGCATTTTGTTACTGAACTTAATGGACCAGAGATTTTTTTTTCTTATATTCTGCTTTGTGCTTCCTTTCTGCAGATTCCCTTCGGAAGCACGTGCTATTTTTATTAAATTCTGAATTCTAGATTTTGCTGCTGTGGCATATTATTGGCTTCAAATCTGTTGTCTTCCCTGCTGTTCAGGGAGGTGGACTGTGATTTATGGTGTTGGATAATTTGTGCAGTAATTCTGGTGTCCAGCTGTATTCAATGGCTGTTGTAGAGAATTCGGGAGAAGATGGACTTTGTGTTTGTTTTAATGTACAACTTCCAGGATTTCTTTCTGCCTCTGAAAAATTCTAAATTATTAAAACACCTAAGTAAAGACGTTGATGGGTTTTTAAAGTTTGCTTTGAGCTACCATTTAGTGATTTTTTTTTCAGATTTTACTGTCAAATGTTGTCTCGAAGTGGTGTTTCCAGAGTCTTTACTCATATAACTGTACCCTTCCTTATGTCACCGTTGCCAACCCTTAAGTAACATTGGCCTCTTCTTGTGGCTCCTTCATGTGTGCCTATTAATCTGCTTTTATTCGTGTGCAAAGGTAATGCCCTCCTATTTTTTTAATCCGTTTTGCAATCCCTCCTTTGGATTGCCGCCAAATTATCCCCTTCTATATTTAGAGAGAGGTGAGCCATATGGGGCTGGAGAGGAAATTGTGCTCGGGAGATAGCAGATGTAGAGATGAGTTTCAGGCACGGGAATGCAGGAGGGACTGGGGCCAAAAAGTGCTGTGTGTAAGGGTTTGTCAGGGCAGCCTTGCAGAAAGTTGGATCACCAGAGAACCGGGGCTTCAATAAGCCTGGCTGTCCTCAGAACCAGTGACAGGACATCAGTGAAGGGAAACACCAGCAGGTCAGGGGACAAAAGTGGCATCAGAGATGTGACAGCAAGATTGAAGCAGTTTGGATGTGCTGTGATGGCAGAAATCAGAGGAATGGAAAGTTTTGGGCACCGGGATAGAGAAGGAAAATCCTGGAGTTTTATCCACAGTCCTCCCATTCCATTCGGAACCCACCAGGTTAAAAAACACTGGAGAATTCAGTGTTTCCATGGAATTAGGAGGGTCTTGTACCATGTAAGGGTGGGCAAAGGCCCTTACGGCCTCCTTCAGGCTTCTGAAATAATGACTTTGCCTGTTGTTACTGCAGAAGCTGAAATAGCCTCTGGAATGGCAGGAATACAGATTTGCAGAGAAAATACAGCACATTTTTGCCAAAAATACACTTCTTAAGCAGAGCAAATGTGCTGTCCTCCCACCAGGCATTTCCACAGCTGGACCCCTGAAGGGGTTAGGGCTCTGAGCCAGTGCTGAGCTAGAAAACCCTTTTGGATCCTCAGGTGTGTGTGTGTCGTGTTCCCAGGGAGGTTCTCCTGGGGAAAACCTGCAAGATCAGGAGAGGTTTTACCTGGAGCATCAGCCTCTCTGCCCTTGCAGAGGGCGCTGACATTAGCCCTGCCCAGGTAGGAGGATGGTGTTGCTGCACAGGTCCTGCTTTTACTGTGTGGTCTGTGTGCTGTTGACTCCCTGTGTCTCAGACAAGGTATCAGAGTGCTGAGAGGTTTACACTGAAGCACACTCGTATTTGTCCACTGATGCAAAAGTGTCAAATAGCAAAAGTGCTCAGCATGCTTTATTTTAAATTAAAAAAACCCCAAAGCACTCTGAAAAACCAAAAGCAGGGTAAAAAGCCAATTCTGGAAATCTCATATAGCACATTTCCAACCCCCTTTGAAGTTGATGCTGGACAGTCTCCAAGCTTAAGTTTGTTGCCTCTTCCAGGGTTTTGCTTTCTGCCCCACTGCCCATCTGCACAGGACCTCTGGCTGTGGGCTGGACTTTCCCCCTATTCCTGTCTTAGGAAAAAACCTGCAAAAGATAGTGGGAAAAAACGGGAAATCAGAAGTTTAGCCTTACACCTTTTTCTTACTTGCTTCAGCCACGTGCAGGATAATGTGAATTCAAGTTTGATGATTCCCAACCCTGATTCCAGGACCATTTCTTCTCCTATGGGTGTCACAACCTTTACATCATCTGAAAGAACAGATTTTGTGTTTTATGTGCCCAAAGGCTGCCCATAAAGGTTGGCAAGGGCAGTTGGCTAAGTCTGCACAAGGTCAGTGAGGATGTCCAATAATTGTCCTAACACTTTACCTGTTATGGAGCAATAATGAGAGTTTTTTTCATTATTTTCGGGTGAGTGAGCCTGGCAGATGCTGACAGGCAGCAGATGTGTAAAGTTCGAGGTGATTTGTAAGGGACTGGCTCATCTGACGCATGGTAATTGCATTGTGGGACATTGTCACTCAGCCCCGTGTCCTGCTCCAGCAGAACGAGGTAAAGGTCAGTTCAAAGAACTGTCGAGGCGTCAGGGGCAGCTCGGGGCTGAAATTAAACCCCTCACATCCACTCACCCCCCCGGGTAGGTGTTCATGGCATGCCCAGAGCCGGGTGGGTGCCCCAGGTGTAGATTTAGGGATCATTCGGGTGACCGAGTGGTTGTTTGGATCTGGAGTGGGCTGAAATCCCTCCTCTGGTAAGGCTGGTGTGGTAGCTCAGTGCTCATCTGTCCACTTTTAAATTGGGGCTTGGAAGTTTCTTTTGTGACTTTTTCCTTCAGAGCCTGCGTGCTGTGGCAGCTCCCCGGCAGAGCAGGCACTGGCAGCAGAGCCTGTGTGACACACAGCTGGAGGGGACTCTGTCCTTTCCTGCTGCTCCCTGCTGCCATCTCTGTGCTGCCATCCTCTCCAAGAAGGGCTCTGACAAGTTCCTTTTGCCACTTTTGCAAGGTTTGGCATTTGTCACACCCTGAAAGGTCAGAAGCTGCTCTGCCTCACTCAGGGGAAGCTCCCCTGCTCCTGCTCTTGGGCATTGAGAGTGGTGTGAGCAGTGATGGTGGAAATGGAGTGGATTTTTCTGATGCTGAGCCTGCTGCTGGCCCAAACAGGATGAGGGAGGCAGCCTTGGGATGTCCACAGCTACCTGGACCATGCTGGATCCCTGCAGCATGGAGAGCAGTGCTGCCTCTCCATGTGCTCGCCTTGTGCTCTAATCAGGATCGATTTTCCTGGTGCTTACGGGGTTTGAGTGGGATCTTTATCACGGCCACGATGTGTGGAAGTCAGCTGAAGGCCTGATTGACTGGGTTTCCTGGGTGTGCCTGTGCTTCTGTAATGGACCTGCTGATAAATCTGTAATACGCTGGAGATCTCGATAAAAACGTGTGCTGTGTATTTCATCTCCTGCTGTCTCATTCTTCTGCACTTGCAGGTGCCTAATCCCTTGCCCTTTATCTTATCAGACATCACATTACAAATCTTGTTCTTTATTCTTCTTCTGACATCCCCACACTTGCCAGCAATGGGAATTGCAGTACCTTGCCTTGCTTTGCTGGGAGTGTGGGCAGTGGGTCAGTTCAGAGGCTGGAGGTTTCCCTGGAAGCTTTGCAGCCCTGCAGACTCACGGAGCAAAGCATCACACCTGTGAGATACAGACCTTCAAGCCACTTCTTTTAGTCTCTCCACGTGCAAAACATGCCAGACCAGGCAAACTGAATGAGAGTTCTGCGGTAAACATGATTGGAGCCAGGTTTTCTCCCACGCAGAGCTGTTGGTAAAAGCTCTCCCTGATTATTTAAGCTCTGAGTTAACAGTTGTTTGCTGGCCTGCAGGCTCTGCTCACCATCCCTGTGCTGAGCATCCAGGGATGGATTCATCCCAGTGTGTGTGTGATACTGAATGTACAGGTGAGTGTGACTGTTCTGTGCAGGATTTGGCAGAGTTCACAGGAGTCTTTTCAGAGATGATAATTGGGAGGGGAAAAGTGACTTTTTTGGGAAGGTATTCTTGTAGAAATAAGTCTTCTCTGGAGTTTTGTGATATTTTGTTTCATGTAGTGTTCCAGGTTATTTTTAAAAGTCCTTTCCTTGTGTCACCACAGGACTCTCATTTTTTTGTCCAGCTTGGCCTAACTCTTTGTAGACCTGATCCTAAGCATTTCCTGAGCTCATTTGTTGGGGTGGTAATTGCTGCTGGCCACGAAGGCACGATGCAGTCTGGGATGTGTGCAGACTCCTGCTTTGCTCAGTCCTCTCAGGAGCATCACTCTGGTTTTCATCCAAAATGCTGAGGGAGAAGTGAAGTCTGTAGTACAGGAAAACAGACTCTGTGCTTTGACCCTGTGAGGGTGCTGGTTTGTCTGTGCAGGTCTGTGGTTGGTGTTGTCCCTGGATTCATTAGGTTGACCTTTAGGAAGAGAAAAAGCAGATTCTAATTCAACAAATGTCTGCTTCCAGGTAGTTGTGAATCATGGGGTTTTTTGTTCCCTAAGAGTGTGCAAGGAGGCTTTGCATTTAGAATAAATTTTTTTAACCATGACACACTCTGTTAAAGTTTGTTGTGTATCCAAATTACACTGCTTTGCTTTTTAACTCCAGCTGAAACTGTGTCTCAAATAACAGATGTGGAATATTGTCATCCCACTGTCACACCAATTGTTCATTGTTCTGAGAAGGTCACATCATAATTCATTAACAATAATTATTCCCTGGGTACACCCTGCACTTCTTCACTCAATTGCTTCATTAACTTGAGAGTGAATCTCACATTCGGTGCTCCAATCAATGAAGATATATTTATAATGTACAAGTGGATGCTATTAGTTACAATATATTAACTGCCTAATTTAAAAGAGAAAAGCTATCTTTATGAAGGGCAATTAACCACTAAGTGTAATTGATAATTCACATATCTATGATTAGGAAAGACAAATAATAAGAAAGAAATGAATCACCAGCATTATTAAAGAAGACACTGGCATGCAGTTTTGATGAGCTGAAGGGGCTGTCTGGGTCAGGACCAGATTTTCAAGAATCCTGTAATGGAAAGTTCATCTGTTGTCTCGAGGTGGCTTTGGTGTTTGCACCAACCAATTGAGATCATCTTCCCTACTAAGTGGACCAGCATGTTTTGTTGACTTGAGAATCAGTTCCGGGACTTCCTTAATAGAAAAGTCCTTTTTCATTTTAATACAAAGAGTCATGGCCGTGTTTTCTTCACCTGAGAAGCCTTTTACCGGTGAACATTTATTAATGAATCAGTTAAAGTGTCAGATTTTTCGGGATTATCCACCAAGTTACAGCACAGATGTTTTACGAGAGATTTAATGATAAATGTGACTGGATCCACTCCAGTGTTGGTAAAACATCACTGAACTAACTGGCAGCTGCAGTGCTCGGAGTCAGGATTTCAGGTGTATCTGGTCACAGCCAAGCATCCTGCTCCTGGTTTGGAATATCGCCTTCACCTTTGGGGCAGAACTGCCACTCTTGTCTCATTTTCTTCATCTAGCTAACCCCTCTGCTGCCTTCCCTTCACAGGATCAAGGCCTCTGGGCTGAAGCTGCAGCTCTGCACCAACGAGACCCAAGCGACCCGGGAGAGTTTTGTGAGGAAGCTGCGGGCCATGGGCTTCGACATCTCGGTGGCCGAAGTGACCGCGCCGGCGCCGGCCGCCTGCCGCCTCCTGAAGGAGCGTGGCCTGAGGCCACACCTGCTGGTGCACGACGGTGGGACAGCACTGGGGACACAGGGAGGGAGGGGAAGTGCTCCATTTTCCCCTTTGTTTTAGGAGAGATGAACAGGTGTCTGAAGAGCACTCGATTCAGACGGAGATTTATTTATTTTTTCGCGCATTGCCGCGGGCGGAGGGAGGCGCAAATCTGGGGAAGCGCCATCACGTCACCTCTGTGGGGTCTGAAATGGTGAGGGATTTGTGATTTTCTGGTTTTTTCCTCCTTCTGTAGGTCTCGTCCCTGAATTTGCCGAGGTTGATACGACAAACCCAAACTGTGTGGTTCTTGGAGATGCAGCAGAAAACTTCACCTATGGAAACCTTAATGAGGCTTTCCGACTTCTGATTGGGATGGAGAAGCCTGTTTTGATCTCCCTTGGAAAAGGGTGAGTTAAGCTCTGTTTTTTACCTCAAGTCTCTGCATTTTTTAATAATATCTTCAATGGAGACCAGAAATCTCTATGGGCACTCCCAGTACCAACTTTTCAGTTTTTAATCTGTGTGCCTGGGCTGAGAGCCTGATCTGACCCATGAAGAGGACTTCTGGTGCTTGAAGAGAGCCTCAAAACCTCATAGGAATTACAGAGAGTTTGGATTTTGATGTGTGTGACCCCCAAGTAAATGAGTGTTTAGTATCTCAGGGGTGAGAACTGTTGATTTAACTGCTGCCTATAGCCACATGTTCCTCTCTGAACTGAATATAAATGATCTTCCATAGTGAAAGAAATCCAAAATTTCCACAGGCCATGCTTGGGTAAAGAGCTGTTGGTTTAATTTGTGATGCAGTTTGGTGCTTTCGAAGTAGCAGATCAGTTGTTTTGGTAGTTTTAATGTCAAGACAGTATTTTTAATTATTCTCTGCCCATTTAAGGTAAATTTTGACCTCCTGCTTTCACACACAGGAAGAAACCCAGTCAGGGAGTTTGAATGTGTTCCTGAAAATAATTTAAATGTATTCTGAGATTTTAAACAGGACATTCTTAATTCCCTGTGCAATAATGACAAATCCCAGTGAGTTATTCTTATCTGTTGAGTGATGCATGGGTATAAAAGAGACTGTGCATGTTTGTCGTGGGGAAAGTGCAGTGACAACTTTGCCCAGTGGTTCAATAGACTGTAATGGGCATGAAAACCCTTCTTAGTCTGCGGATTATTGATCCAACTGGGGAGAACTTATCAGTGGGAAGGAGCAGTTAAATGCATTGTGTTGCCTTACCTGACACTCATGCTCTAATCCTCCAACAGCGGTGAAAAATCCTTACTGTTTCTCAGAAGGATAAGGAGAAAATGTTGAGCCAACAGCAGAATGGCTCATGTACATAAAACAATCAAATTTTGTGTTTTGTAATACCATATTTCAAAATTAAGTATGGAATCAACCGTTGCTTAGGAACTATATTGTTATCAATGCAAAAATGCTTTGTACCCTGTGCATGTAAAAGTATTTATTTGGTCATATATTAATAGAAACAACTCTTTTTTGTTACTTATTTGAAATATTAAAAATATACCCTTTTTGTTAAAAAAATAAAGATTTTGGTATATTCAGAGCTCAGTTTTCTCCACAAGCATATTGCTTTTTAATGGCTGATCATTGAGGTAATGTGAATGTAAGTTTTTTTGTGAGTTCTCTAACTTGAAGGAGGAAGATTATAAATTGTAAGAACTCTTCTTCTGATTGGAGAAGCCTCTTTGATGCAAAGGGCCATATACAAAACCCAGCTTCATTTTTTAACCTGCAGAACCAGCACAGCTGGGTGGGCCTTAGCAAGCTGCCTGCCTTGGGCCAGCAGGTTGGTTTTGGTAGAAGTTTTAGTTCATTCCATAGAAAACAAAAGTGTCAGAGTCACTGAAGCAGAATGCCCTGCTCCTGGAAATGGAGTGATTTACATTTAGCATCTGTTTTGGGCTGAGAGTGGGAATTGGCTTTGTGATTTCTTCTGTCATGCCACTGTCAGAAAATTAAGCTGTTTACGCCAGACTATGGAAGGTTAATGGCTGTTCTAGCAAAGGTCAAGTGGTCATTTTAAAGGAAGGCTATGCTGAATAATTGAAAATGGCAGAAGGATAAGGCATAAAATCTTAGCAGACTGCTCATCCTACCATTTTTCCTGTCATATAGAAACCTGTCTTTGCTCTGCCCAGAGCTTGGAAGACCTGTGTGAATGTGAATTGCTGGTCCAGAAAAACTCTATCAAAAGACACCTTCTAATTCCATGAGCTTCATGGCAGTGGGAGCATTTTTAGAAGGATTGGAGGGCTTTCTTAGTCCTGATAAACAGGATTTCCTGGTGTGGGAGGCTGAGACAGCAACGATGGTCGTGTGGGGGTCTCCTTGCGGACACACTGAGGAGGGGTCGCAGCTGTTGGTTGGTGCCAGCCCTCATCTTTTACCTGCCAAGGGTCTCTGTCACTGTGCAACAACACACAGCCCAGTCCAGCCTGGTCTGAGCACACTGAAATCCCTTTGAACCAGGGAAGTTGTTCCCAGATGGGCGTCTGGGATCCTTTCCCTGAGCATTGCATGATCCTGAGCCTGTCCTTTCCTTAACTCCCGGTGTTAAACCAAGGCCTGGGATTTTCTGATTACTTGACTTTTTATGCAGCCATATGGACATCTATAAAGGCCCAGAAATAATAAAACGTGGTTTCTTTGTCTTTAACTGCCAGCGTTTTCATTTCATGGGAACTTTATCACTTTCATTTCCAGACGCTACTATAAAGAAACCGATGGTCTGAAACTTGATGTTGGAGCATATATGAAGGCATTAGAGGTATTTTATAGCTGGAATTATGCTTACTCACCCTGTGCACCTTGTTAAAAGAGTAACTGGGATAAATATGGGTCATCTTGTGTAATTACCTTGGTGGAGGGAGTTTCCACACACTGAAACTCATTTGCTGCATTCTAACGATGGGTGGATTAATTTCTTTTCTGCCTTCGTTCTTTTTCTGTTTGTTTAAATATGTTTAACTTAAACTGTGAACTTTTTCTGTTGTCGTACCTTTATTGCAAGTGAGGCCCTTGAAAGGAGGAGTCAGACAAGAAAAAAGTGGAATATTGTGTACAAGATACCCAAGAAAACCTGAAAGTCCATGTTATCTGTTAGGCTTTTATTGTCTAGGAACAAGCAAGAAACATGGGGTTTTTTCAGCATAGCACTCATATATAGTTGCAGGAAAATGTAACTTCTAAAATCTGCTTTTTCAGATGTAACTTCTCAAAGCCTGCATTTGAAACTCGATTTTTCACTTGATTCATTAAAATTATGCCAGGTGGTTCAAGAAACCCTCTATATCTTTTAAGTACTCCAGTACTTTTGATAGTTTTATATAAAGGATATTTGTTATGTTTCTAAGAGTGATGCTCCTAGCAAAAGGAGCAGTACTGGAACTGAGTTTGAAGATTACTCACTGATGGAGAATGGGAAAGATTTGTACCTTGAGGTGTTTCAAGAGCATTTTCTTTCACCCCTGCCAGAGAACTTTGTAATCGTTTGTTACCCAAATTCTCTGATACTCACCTTCACCTGCTGATGCATTGTGTTATTTAAGGGCAAAAATCTGTAAGCACAAAGATTTTATAACTGGAGTTATGGAGTTGAACAAATCCTTTTCCAATCAGCATTTTTTGTGTTTCTCTCTCTTTTTTTTTTTTTTTTTTTTTCCCAGTATGCTTGTGATGTCCAGGCTGAGGTGGTGGGGAAACCAGCAAAAAGGTTTTTTGAGTCAGCTCTGGCAGAGCTGGGAGTTCCACCAGAGCAGGTAAGCTTGAGGTGCCCTGACCACGGGCTGTGCCTCATATTTGTGCCCAGTGGTGCTTTTTTCCTGCTTTGCTATAGCTTTGAAAATTTAGCTGAAGAGGCTGAAGCAAAAAAAGTTCCAAAAGAGGCTGAAGGAGAATGTGACCAGGACTCAATGGCTGACAGAGGCAAAAAAGGTGCCCTAATGCCTGGCAGTCTGCTTGGAGACTGGGGGCTGCAGGGTGATGGAATTGGTCCCAAAATGTCATTTGTTTCCTGTGCTGTCACACTGGCTACCTTTTTTTTTTTTAGTAAAAGGGAAAGGAGAAATAATTTACAGGAGTAAAATATTTTACAGATTTGGTGAATAGGAAGCACTGACTGATCCCAAAACCTCCTCCTTTATTTCTGGCTCTCCAGAAACATGCTGAATGTGCTGTGCTTCCTCAGTACAGCCTATTTCCCCCCTCTCTGTAGTTGTTCCAGCTCCTCTTTATTGATTTGTTGTTCTGTCACACAGGACATAAGGATGAGTATGAGAAGCCTCACAAACAGCAGTGAATTACAGCACAATAATTCCATCTAGGGGGTTTGGGTGACATTATAAACAACAGGAGCGAAGTTTGGGGTGGCTTGTAGGTCCCTGGAGCCTGGAGATGAAATTATGGCCCTGTAATTCAGTGTGTGCTTGGGTTTTGCTTTATTACAGAGTGGGGAGATGGAAAAGACCTAGTGGGCCATCTAATCCATCTCCTTCCCCATGCAGGAATGTTCCCTGCTCCACGGTTATTAATGTTTTGTCCACAGTAGTTTTCAGAGAGCCAAACAACTGTCAGTACCCTGGGGATGGAGTTCAGCCCAGTGGGTCTTGTGGGAAGGCAGCTTTTCCTGAGATTTATCAGGATATTTCCCTTTTAAACTGCGTCTCCTTATTTCTAGTTTTACTCTAGTTAACAACCAAAATAACTGCTTGCCTTCCTGGATATTTTCTCCATCCAGTTATCTCTAGACTTGCTATCATTGCAAGAGTTGTTTTTGTACTAAAACTGTGTGATTTGGTTCTGCTGCTTCCCGCCACTCAGTCTCCCTGCTTTTTTCTGTACTCCTTTCAGTCTGTTCATATCCTCCCAGCAATAAGATGGCCCAGTCTGGCCTATCCCTGGAATATCTCAGGTGCAGAACTCCAGTCTCTAAATCCTTGCCCCCAGGAACAGATCTGGTGTAATGCATCACCAGGCTGGCAAAGGTGGTCCCACAGGGCGAGCCCTGGTGAGTGGTTCCCATCAGCTTCAGGGGTATTTGTTTTGGGTGCAGAAAAGCAGGAATGGTCCCCAGCAGAGATTATTTACTCATTCTCTGCTGTTTGCCATGTCTGCTACTTGTGCCTGACTTTATATTTTGTCAGAATTTGGCCTTTTTTTTTTTTCATATAGTTTCTGATGTTAAATGCCATCGATCTGTTGTGATATGTCTAGTTTGTAGGTATAATACTTTATACTTAGAGAGTTTGGAGATGAAGGGAGTGCAGCAGACACTGCTGGATAATGGCACCAGTCACTCCATGCTTTCCACCATGGAAAAAATAATCCACGCTGCTGGAGTTAAAGCCTGGATCATGATTCACACGTGTGTAGGAGGAACAAATTCCAAACAAACAAACTGCCTTAATTCTCCCATCTTTTCATAACTTTTGAGTGCTTGACCTTGTGACTTCAGTGTACATTTGGAGAAGGATTTGCAGGTTGGTTTAGCTTGTGGTACACAGTAATAAAACCCTCAGTATTTTCCGTTTGAAACCTCACTACAGTCACGTCAGTAAGTTCCTGTAATGCACTGCATTACATTTTAATCTGTCTCCTGAATGAACTCTGCATTTGTCGTGACATGACTGGGGCCGGTTTTACTTGCCTTTGCTTTTACAAAATGTTTATTCCAATAATTTATTCCACCTGTGGAATGCATTAAATCCATACCATCGTTAAACCATTTTAGATGAGCTGTGTTTTTGAAAGCATATAACAATTTTCTTTCACTTGGCTTTTAATGAAAAATATCTTTTTAATAAAGCTGTCTCACCACAGTAATTTGAGACAGTGGCAATTCTGAAATTCCTCAAGCTGCTTTAATCAATAAAGTTATCACCAGTCATTTCCCTTGATAACTGCTTCTTACTGAGACCCTGACTCTGCCTTCTGCTGCTGAGATGTTTTCAGCCTGCACTTAGAATAAGAGGAACTCCCTAAAGTCCAATTTTCATTTTAACCTTTCCTCAATGGCCTAGAAATAACAGATTGCCAGTATTACTTTAATAGATTGGAAATTTAAACCTCTTAGAGGTAACCAGACCTATCTTACAATTCAGTACTATGACAAAGAATAACACATCTTAAAGGTTACTGAAATGCCTAATTCATGTGTTTTAAGGCAGCTGTAACAGCGGATGATTTTTACAGCTTTACAATAAAACCTAAATAATGTTAAGGTTCTGGTAGTTTTATATAATCATAAAAAGTTCTCTCTGTAGCAAATTATCCTGCTTTAATGGGAGTTATGGCAGGTTGTGCTGGAGTCCATAAACTACTGGTAGTTAAGCAATTCCCATTCCTGCCACCTGCAAGCCTGAGGTGGGAGTTAGTGGTGCATGAGAGCAGAGAGAGGTCACCCAGGGGTGGCACAGGGGACCTGCTCCTGGGCCAGTGTCCCCTCCTTGCTCACCTGCCACAACGGGGCAAGATCTTCCACCCCAAAATAAAAGTGGCCAGGGGAAGTTTCAAGCTTCAGTCCCCACAAAAGGGCAAGATCTTCCATCCCAAAATAAAAGTGGCCAAAGGAAGTTTCAAGCTTCAGTCCCCACAAAAGGGCAAGATCTTCCATCCCAAAATAAAAGTGGCCAAGGGAAGTTTCAAGCTTCAATCCAGCTGAAAGCTTAGTGAGTGCTATCTGGCCTGGCACCTTTGGAGTTGTAAGATGAAAACAAAATTAACAGTCATGTGGGGTCCTGAAGCCTGGGCTATTATGCCTCGGGTGAAGGAGAACAGGGAGAAAAGTAAATGTGTTGTGTTTCTTGTGTAAAGGGATTTAATGCATCAAGGTTTGGTGTATAAGCTTTTTTTCTTTACAGTCCTGGCACATTTAGCTTGGTTAAGGTTATTAAATCTATAGCAAAAAATTTGTTTAGGTATAAATATGTCTGACTCTAGAAGCATTCTCTGTGCTAAATGTTCTGGTGGAGTTAGCACACGGCCTTCTGTGCCTCCTGCATAGGCTCCAGCCTCCAAAATCCCCCGTCTGAGCTCATCCTGGTAAACACGGCTTGCAACACGAGTAATAAATACCCTGGGTAAATCAGGGTATTCTCATCTTTCTGCCTCCTTCATTTCCTTACTCTGAAATTCCTTTTTCTGATGAGGCATTTTTCTGTGATCAGTTACTGAATGCCGAAACTCTGCAGGCAAAAACGACCTGAGATTCCCGCTCACCACCCCATCAGCATCTCTAAAGATTTATTGGTTTTGACTGCTCACCTGCATTCAGCTCAGGGTCTGTGGCACAGGCAGCACCAGTGGCATTGCTGACTGTGGGGATTATATTTTGCCTTCCCACCCCAAATTTTCCTGGGGGTTATATTGACCTCTGTTCTCACTGCCCCTGTGGGCTGAGTGTGATGGGAGCCTTCTGAGAGCAGTGTTTCCCCTCAGCTTTGGCACATGTGCTTTATTTATTTACTGCATGTGTACAACCACACAACCACCTCTCACCATCCTAGGGAAATAGAAATACACCCATCCTCCCTCTTTGAGGATTTGTCTTAAAACCCAGAGAGACTCGCTGCATTTTTTTCCCCTTCTTTTTAGTTAATTTGTAGCCAATCTAAAAAAAGAGTAACTTCTGCAGAAGGATTGAACAGATTAATGGTGTGATCCCTGTGTAAAATGTGAACACGAATGGAGATCTTTTAATTCCTATCTTCAGTGGGTATGTGACCTTTCAGTTTTATATCTTTCCCTCTCTTCTTACCATATTGCAGTCAGAGAGGAAGTTAAACCCAGGTTTGACAGGTAGAGTTTTTTTTATTTCCCTTGACAGCGCACCTTTTGACCTCTATCTTCTTGCCAATGATTTTTTAAATCCTAAATGATTTGGGAATAATTGCTCCTCCTTTAGTGATTATTGCCCTTCACCGATAGTAAATCTGTGAAATCCCTGGGGGCTGGAGCACATTTTTGTATGCGTGTGCCACAAGCTGGCCTGGACAGGCATCGCTGCTCAGCTGCAGCTGCACTTCCAGAGCTGCCAGAGTCTTGCAGGAAAACTTCTCTGGATGGGGTAAAAGAAGGAGCAGGAGGATGGGCTGCCCTGCTCTGCCCTTCTCCTTTGCCAGAGGAAATTCTTTTTAGGGTTGTTAGGGCACAGGACTGAAATTGTCTTTACCTCCCAAATGTTGGGGTTTGGGCTGAGCAAGGGCATGCAGGTGCTGCAAGTCTGTTCCCTGTCACCCTCAGGGAGGTGTGGGAAGGAATTTTGTAAGAAAAAGGAGTTATAATCTCTTAAAGCAAATGATTGAGAATGATTGAATATCCTGGAGCAGCTTGGGGGGAATTGGTAATGGTGGTTGGCTGGGGATGGTGTTGCCAGGTTCTTGCAGCTCTGCATCCAACAGTGGGATTATTCTCTTTTCCTTATCCAAATTTGCATGCTCTGTTTACTAATTACTTCAATCCAACCCATCATTTTCTCATCATTTCATGTTAAATTGCTGGTTCAGAAGAGTACTAGGAAAAGGTGAACTATCTACAGGAGAAGCTGTCCCAAATCTACACATTTGTAGCTCAGTTTGTTTTATAAATCCTCTCAGAAAACTTAGATATATCTTGAGATTTCCTCTATAGGCAATGTACTACATAGGAGAGGATCCTGTTGCAATTAGATAATTCATAAAAATAACTCTGGAGGTTTGGTATTTTTATTCTTTCTCAAGCAAAACAGAACTGAGGAAGGGATGGAAATTCAGGCAGGAATGTCTGCAGTTGGAAGGTACCATGATGGTGAAAGCCAGGCCAGTTAAATTTATGAAGCAAAAGGCTGATTTAAAAAGATGAAAATAAAATGGTTAAAGATGCAGATAACTGTATTTGACAAAATTCAACCTGAATACAAAAGGTGAAAAAATCTGATAAACCACATTACAGACTTCCATATCAGTGATTCCCCATTTTTAGGTGCTGCCTCTGTTCTCAGCAGAATAATCCAGAATACTTTTGGGAGGTGTAAATCTGATTTTTTTTTTGATCATTAATGGAAAATTGCTGTTTTGTGTATATACTGGGTTTTGTTGAAACTTTAAAATGGCATCCCCCAATTGTTTTAAATTTGAAGAATAGAATAAATATCAGTAATTTGTAGTGCAGGATGATAAGCACTTGAAATTTTGTAGATGTGATTGTCAACGCACGGTTGATACGCTCTGATCTGATAAATACTTTGAACAGAGGCAGGAAGGTGCTCTGTGCACTCTTGTTATCAAACACCAGACAAATCTTAGCACAACCAGTTATTTTTTTGGGAATCTACTCACTTTTGTTTATTAATATTGGCATATGGTTAAACTGATGGTAACACAAACAATGCTAGGTCTGTACACATCGTGTCATACTGGACAAAAATGAATAAATTCCATTTTACGGTGATGTCCCAAATTTCTGTATCAACCTGAGAGCAGGTTGGGATCAAGCTCTCTGTGACTACAAGCATGAGCTTTTGACCAGCCTGTAGAACACCAGATTTAAGAAGTTAAGCTTAATTTAATCTGCATGGAGCGTTGCAGGAAGGGATTGTTAGGAACAGAAGAGGCCTGACTTCATAAAACTCACCGTTTTCTTCCAACTGTGCCCCAAATCCCTTTGATTTCCGTGATTGATTGCAAATTGTACAGGTGTGTGCTGTGCCAGTGCATTGCTGGAGGAGCTCTGGCATGAATTACCCTCGAGGTAGGATGACTTTTAATCAATACGGTGACAATATTATCTTGTTTAATTTGTCCGATGGCAGCATTAGACCTCAAATCAAGCTGTTTGTTATGTCAGGGGAGGGTGACAAATGGCAGAAATGAACTTTTCCTGTATTTCACTGCCCTGACAGGCCATCATGATCGGGGATGACATCGTGAATGATGTTGGGGGAGCGCAGCAGTGCGGGATGAGAGCGCTGCAGGTGCGGACGGGCAAGTACAGGTCAGTGCACACCCTGCACATCCAGCTCAGAGCCACAAGGCTGGGTTGTATCCATGCCTTTTTCACCTCCTTTCCCCTTGGTGTCAATGTAGGCTTGCATTTGTTCGCCCAAGTGGCTCCGTGTGCAGCAGAGACTTGGGTGGATGGTGATATTTGCTTTTAGGAAAACACTGTGTGAAAGTAGCAGGAAGGAGAGGACAGAGTGTCTTTGATCTTTTGAAGAAATACTTTCTGCTGAATGCCTGCTGTATTTTTTTCATCCCAGCACGTAGAACTGGTGTATTTCCTGGGGTTTGCTTATTTTTTTCCTGCTGCTGCATGAAAGTGTTGTACACTTGATATAAGTGTAAGATAAGATACACTTGTCTGAAACCCATGGCGGGGTTAGGATTATAAAATTAGACTGTTGACTCAGCCATCCCTGTGGGTCATCTCTCACAGCTTGAGGAAGGGCTCCATATGTCTGCCCTTCTCTCCAGACACATGTTCAGCACTGAGGCGTCTGAAACACGAGAGCTGCTTCTCCAGCTCTTGCCTTCCCAGAGTGCAGGATCCTGCAGGGTCGCTCATAGATCCAAATGGCCCTGCAAAAACCCCTCGTGTGCAGGTGTCCCCATGATCCTGTGCTCTCACTGAGCTGTCACAAGTCCAGCTACTGAGGGGGGCCCTGAGTGCACCTCGAAATAGAGCATGACCCAGTGCTGAGCAGGTGCCTGGGCCAGGTTGGGTTAGAGGTCAGCTCAAGGTGATTCCAAATGCTGTGCAGAGATCTGCCCCTCCGTTTGACATTCTGATCCCAGCACTCAAAATCATGTTTTAACCATTCCTCTTTAGCCAGAATCATGCCCCCTTGTAGTATGGTTCAGCCACATCCTTTGTCATCTGATGTCATTTTTATTTTCCATTTTCCTTCACTTTCAAATACTGAGACTGTAAAAGAAGGATGTTCCTTTGGGGAGGGATACAACACATGAAGATCATACTTGCCATAAACTATCTGAAAAGTTATTTTGTTCGTTTTCAAGTCAATCTGTTCCTCAGTTTTCCTTTTTAGTTTATGTAGGGTGATAAAATAATACCCTGTGCCTTAATTCTAATGGATCAGTAAGTGATGGTTTCTGAGGGAAAAAAGTCACGTACAAGTGTATGCTATTTTCTATAATTTTAAGACAGTATGTCTAAAAATCAGATATGTATCTGAATAAAGCTTGGGAAATCCCAGAGATTAAAAAAGTAATTATGTAGTTTGTGCTTTTGGGATTATTTATCTGTGATCTTTGTAGTCCCAGGAGCTGGACTTGATGATCCATGCATGTCCCTTCCAACTCAGGACTTTCTATAATTCTAATCCCGTTAGGTTCCTAATAGAGAAAATAAGGATTCTGTGGTTTATTTTATTCTGATATTAATGGGATCACTTTGCAAATCCACATTTTATTGCCACACAGATACAGGTGCCAGCAAAGAAGGTATCTTTGCACCGAGAGGTGAATTAGGTCTTTGCTACTGACCAGACCTCTCCTGCTCCTTCCTTTGCCCATCATAAAACATGCCTCAGGTGATGTTGCATCCACACTGTTCAGGCAGCTGACATAAACTTTGTGTACACAAACACACATAAATATGTATAATCATATGCTAGAAAAACATTTTCTTGCATCAGGTTTGAGTGATAATTTCACAGCTGAATGGGAGTCGCCAGCTGTGCTAGATGGGAGCAAAGATTGTGTTTCCTCTTTCAGTGTGTGGTTGGTGTTTTCTCAACTCAGGAACTCTGCCGAGCAGTGAAATACAGATGAGTGTCTCTCTCAATTCTCCATGTCGTGCCAGGCCTGCTGTCAGCAACTGAGAGTAAAATGAAATAACTCCTGTTTGCCAGGAGAGGTCAGAGGTGTGTCCATATTTTTAAGAGTGACTTACTTAAGCGTACTCAGAAAATCAAGGCACACAGTGAGGGGAGACAGAAAATAAACAAGCGATGGGCAGGATAAATTGAAAATAAATAAAATGTAATCATTTGGTGGTGGGGTTAGTTTAAAATCTTTCCTGTAAGATATACAAAGGTCCTGTCTTTCCTTTTAGCCTTTGACGACGCAGAGTTCTGTGCTGCACCCGAGCACCTCTGGATGGCATCGTTGGCTCATGCACATCCCTGTCAGCCACAGCCTGGGGCTTCCCCTCATCCAGGGCTGTTTGTCCGAAGTCTTTTAAAGCAGAAAGGTGCCAGGCTTTTGCTGCAGGTGTCAGTGGAGTGCTGGTGTGGTGGGATTGCCGCAGTTTTCAATAACAGAACCACTGAATGGTTTGGGTTGGAAGGGACCCTGTTGTTCCCACTCCTTCCTCACCCAGAGGGTGTCCCCAGCTGGCACTGTGACCTCCAGAGCACAAGGGGCAGCTCTGCTGCTTTCAGGGCTCAGTGCAGTTTACAGGAGCATTTTAGGAACAGGTTCTTCCTGAGGGTGCTGGCACTGCCCAGGCTCCCCAGGGAATGGGCACGGCCCCAGGGGTGCCACAGCTCCAGGGGTTTGGACAGTGCAGGGACAGGATGGGATTCTTGGGGTGTCTGTGCAGTGCCAGGAGCTGGACTGAGGATCCCTGTGGGTCACTTCCAGCTCAGGATACTCTGTGATTCGACAGTTCTGTGGTTTTTAAGGTCTGCTGCCCACCCAGGTTTATGCAGGGATGTGCCCTGGGGTTGCTTCCTCCCCAGGTTCTCACCCTCCTGACCTCTGCCCAGTCTTCTCCACTGCTGGCTGCTCCCAGTGTGAGATTCAAAATGTGGATTAAGCTGCTGCAAAAACATTCAGTTTGTACCACCTTGCCTGGAGTCCTGCAAGTTAGCTCCTTTCTCTTGCTTCCCTTGGATCTTTAAAGTTAATTAACATCTGTGCAGCCTATTTCCTTCAATATGACACACTGCCTGTTCCTCCTCCATCTCAAGTGTTGAACTCTTTCTCAGTAGCCAAAGCAGGCGTGGCATAGATTAGTCTGAGAAATGCTATAAAGCCTGTCTGCAACATGGAATAAAACTTCTGCTGGCACAAGTCAGGGAAAAAGTGGGAAGGTGAGGGGATAAGATCGGTGTGTTGGCCAAGTCTAGCCTTCCCTAGGTGTAAATTCCAGATGCGAAGGGTCAGTCTGGGCTGCAGGTTTCTCCTCTCTCAATCTGTCCCGTGTCCAGGACAGATCAGGCCATTGCTGCAGGCACCTGAGGGCTGTGGGATTTGTCAGCACTGGGAAATGTGATGCCAGTTCCAGAGTTTCTGTGCACACCTGGCCAACATCTTTCCCATGTAGGAAAGAACATGTTCTCGTCTCCCCGCTCGGGGTATGTGCTAATTCCACTTGCAGCTAATTGGCCTTGACATCAAACCAGTGATTCCCACAATAACTATTGATTCTGCAATGCTGTGTAATATCCTCATTCCTCCTTGCAACCTGCAAGTTGGAGCAGAGAAAAATGACTTTGAGGCTTTTCCAAGCGTCTCCCTGTACCTCTGGAAAGAGCTCCAGGTGTGTCAGATTGCAGGTGGGTCTTAGCAGGGGGTAAGAATTGCTTCCTCCTCTTCTCCTCGTTGTTATTTACAGGTCTTGATTTGAAAATAGTGAACTTTCCATTGCTGGTGTGTGGCAGTAGCCAGGAATATTCATGGCAGTGGTGCCTCTGCTCACCTGTGAGCTCTGGGATGGCTTTGGAACATGGCAATGTGGATTTATCCCCTCTCGGGGCCCAGCTGGGGTTTCCTTCCTTTGATGAGGGATTTATCTCATGGCCATGGCTGATACTGACATGAGAGTCAATGTCCCTGAGCTGCCTCATTACAGACATCAAGGATTCTCCAGGGAGGGAGGATAAAAGGATGGAGGCCTGTGGGAGCTGCCATCTCCTGCCAGCTCTGCCACTATTCTCCAGGAGAATTGGGTCAAGTTACTTCATGTATCCCTACTTTTTAATTATCCTCTGAGAATAATTATCCTGACTTCCTTAATAAAGTGGCTTGTGATCTGTCCCTCTTGCCTAATTAAAGAAAACACACAGAATTTGTAGTACATTGGCTTGCCAGGAGAGACATCAAGAGGTGACCAAGACAGAAGCTGGGACAGAGAAGTCATTTAGGCTGCCATCATCAGCTGACTAGGGACTGGGGAAACAGGTTGTGTCATTCAATGAGGTTATAAAAGTATTCTTAAAATTCCGCACAGAGATAAATTCACTGCTGTCACTGTGTAATTCAGTGAAAGCTCATGACAGCTTCTGTGAAGAAATAGTCACCTCTTGCTGCTCTGCAGAGAAGGAATATCCCTTCACCCTCCCTTTCTTGCTCCCTGTGTTACCAACCCAGCCACGATGAACAATTTTATGAGTTCTTTCCCATCTCCTGGGTACCAGCAGTGCGTAATGAGAACGAGCAGGCAGAGGCACTCCCTTTGTGCAGAAGCACAACCAGAGGCATTCTTAGGGCCTCACATCCTGCTAATTAAGCCTGTTTCAAGTATTAAATGGAAAGGGTTCCAACCCATATTTGCACTGTGAAAAGTTGTATTACAATTCATGTTGGTTAATGTCTTTAACAATGTTTATTAAAGCTGGTGTCAGCGAGCTGATTGCAGGCAGTCCCAAGGCATAGCCTTATCACCCTTTATTGCATATTCAAATTAAGGTTTGCTCTGTCCATGAGAGGATCTTCACAAGTTGTTATCAATTTCTTGACCACAATTTGGTTACTATAATATTTGAATCAGCTTTGTAGAGGAAGCTCAGAGTAAATCCTGCAGTGTCTTAGTGTGCACACCTGATCACAGCCTTCCATCTCCCCAGTATATTCCAGTGTCCAGTCACAGAAATTAGTAACTCATGCGTACATTTAATTATCTTCAGTCTAAAAGAGAAGTGTGAGTTTGAGGGGGGTTTATTAGCAGGTAATTTATTTATTGGTAGCATAATAAACCTCAAGGGAGCAGTGTGTGCTCAGGACACAACCATGCTGTGTGCTAATGTGCTGTTCGGAAAAAAAAATCAGTCTGAGTATCAGAAAAGAGGTCAGTCTGCAATGAGAGTAGGATAAATAAAGGAGGAATGGATCAAGTGAGTCAGGAAAAGGAATATTATTCAGGAGTCTGACAGTTCTGCTCTCTGCCTGTCCAGAGACTGACTTTTCAAAACCCAGCAGCCCCACTGCAGTCACCTGCAGCCCTTAGGAAGGGAGGCAGTGTGCGCTTTTCAAGGCAGGGTGGCAGTGCCCACATCAGCTGCAATTTTGCTTCCCCTCTTGCCTCACATCCACCCAGCTCATGGCAGCAGCAGGGACAGCTCAGGTTTCCATTTCTCCTCTTCTGAAGCTGATAAAGGGCTGGAAGAGGAGGAGCTGGTGCCAGTATCTGCTACCTGAAGCCAGAGGCAGCAGGACCTGGGGGGGACACGTGGCTCAGCTTGATGTATGGGACTAAACCACTTCCAGGCCCTCTCTGACAGCATCCAAAGCTAATGGCCTTTCTTCTTTCATTCCCTTTTGCTCTGGTGCCTTGCTGTCTTGGCAGGACGTGCTCTTCCAGCCTGGGCTGGCAGCCACCCTCCCTCCACGGCCGCGTGCGCTTCTGCCCTGCCTGAGCAACACCAGAGCCCTTGGCAGCTGCTTGTCCAAAGTGTTTGCCTTTCCCTGCTCCCTGCAGATGCACAATTCATGAGCTGAGGTGGCGGTGGTGGCAGCTCAGGGATTTTCCAGGGCTTCCACAGGGTGTGTTCATCGGCACCAGCACCCGTGACCCGAGCAGCGCAGCCCGGGAGATGCTCCTCGCTTGTTTTCATCCCTGGAGGCCTTTTCTCAGCACCTGCACAAGGCTGCAGTGGAACATTCCCCAGGGAAGCAGCCTTTCTCAATGCTTGTCCCTTGCACAACGCCCAGCTGTGTCAGCTTGTCCAGCCTTTGACAGCATTGATGAATTCCATACCAATGGAAAACCACTTTATTTCTGTGAAAATGCAGATGAGAGTGCTGAAATGTGCTGTAGAAAGGGCACAGCTGGGACAGCTGCACAGTTTGGGTTTCACTGGAGATTTCCTTTTTTTTTTAAAGCACAGGTTCCTCTTCTCTGCTTATCTTTCTCCTGTAGCTAAATATCCTCCAGGCTCTTTGGTGCATGGGGTCCTCTCAGAGAGACTGCTCTGATTGATAAAACCAAGGCAGAGTGTTGTTTTCAAAGGCAGAGAGAAACAAATAAGGGAGAGACAGGCCAAGCTAGCTGCTGATGTAACTCCTGTGAAGCAAATCGTTCCATATCTGAAATTTAGTCTGGCTTGGGCCCTTACTCATGCTGTAAACATGCTCAGGAGCAGCAGTGCTAGAACAGTGCCTTGTGCTGGCACCCTGCAAGCACAAAACACCTGAGCATTCCTGTTTTAATGCTGTTCTGTGTGCCCATGGATGCTGGAGCGTTCCTGCAAGGCTTAGCCAGTGACATTTGTTTCTTTTTCTACAAGTGAGTTCAACCAACAAAACCAGAGTGGCTGCCTTCTATCCCTGGAAGTGTCCAGGGCCAGTTTGGACAGGGCTTGGAGCAACCTGGGACAGTGGAAGGTGTCCCTGCCCATCGCAGAAGGTGGAACTGGATGGACTTTAAGGTCCTTTCCAACCCAAACCGTTCTGTGATGCCAGCAGCTGCAGAGGGGATGCAGTGAAGTTTTGTTGGGGTGCAGGGGACAGGGGCTGCCAGCCTGCTCCGGACAAGGGAACAAACAGCCCCAAGGCACTGGAACTGCTGCTGGCTGGGTTTCATCCCCTTTGGAGGCGTGATGAGACTCACCCAGAGTTAAAAATAAAGCAGCCAGCAGTGCCAGCTGTGGGCCTGCTGGAGGCTGGGATGTGTCTGTGTGTGAGTGCTCGTGTGCTGCAGCAGGAGCAGGAGTGCAGTGTGAGAGAAGGGCTTTGGGTGCGGGGCAGCTCCCCGGGCTGCCAGCACTGCCCCTGCTCCTGGCTGGGTGCAGACAGCCTGCAGCTGGCTGGGGACGTGACTCACATTCACACTTTGCCCCAAAACCATCACAATTCTCACTTGTCTGTGGTTTTCAGTGCCTGTCAGCAGCGGGTATGGTTGCACCTCAGCCCTGCTGAGATGAGCTCATTCAGCACACGGGGCTGGTGCTGTTGAGTGGGGTCTGCATCTTGCTGGGCCTTTGAACTGCAGCCATCAGCCTCCCTAAAAAACCGGGATGTATGTCTGTGAGGAGCAGAGGGAGAGCCTGGCTGCTCTTTGTGTGGATCTGCGGCTCATCTCAAAAGCTCTTCCTTACTTAGCTGCTTTGTGTGCACAGCAACACATCACTTGCTTAAATGGCCAAAGCACAGCAGGCAATGGCTGATCAGGTATTGCAATTAGGGAAATTAGTGCAAGGAGTCTGATGAGGAGCAGCTTGGGGGGCTCAGCTCAGGAGAAAAGGAAGCTCAGGAGGGACCTTCTTACTCTATAACTGCTTGAAAGGAGGGTGCAGCCAGGTGAGTGTCAGTCTCTTCTCCCACTAACAACAGAACAAGAGGAAATGGCCTCAAACTGTGCCAGGGGAGGCTTAGATTGGATATTAGGGAAAATTTCTTCACAAAAAGGTTTGGCCAGCCCTAGCACAGCTGCCCAGGGCAGTGGTGGAGTCCCCATCCCTGGAGGGATTTAAAAGCCATGTGGATGTGGGACTCGGGGACGTGGGTCAGTGGCACTAACGAGAATTTGGGGAGGCAGGGTGGGGTGCTGGAGCTGTCAGAGCCAGGTGGGTGGGTGGGAGCTCACAGGCTGCAGCCACAGGCCCCTTCTCCATCCCCATTCCCAGTGCAGACTGGAGGGGAGACATTTCTCCCTGTGTGAATTTCCATAGGGCTCTGTAGGGCAGGACACAGGCAGCAGACTCCTGGAATAACAAGAACTGTCCAGCTCAGCTGTTGGCTGCACAACACTGAGTTCAGGCCTAAAAATAGGAGGATGTCTGACCCTGAAGTGAAGGATTTTCACTTGAAACCCAGGCTGGCACCCGCCCAGGGTGACATCATCCAGAGGGGAAGTTGGAAAAGCTTCCAAACTCGTTTCTTTCCGTGGAGAAGTGCTAAATGTGTGTGTCAGCAGATAATCAAGCAGCACATTTGCTATGGCCATGAATCAGGGGAGAGAGGGAATGGGGAAGGAAGGACCTGAATGGGGAGGAACAGGATTGGAGCTGCATGTTGGAAAGGAGTTTTGGAAATGTTGTCTGTGTATAACACAAGGATGGATGATAAGGTCCCATTCAGGTTGAGTCTGTCCTGTAAAGATTTTTCTTTCCTTTGAAGTGTGCTAAAAGTTACTGTACTGCCCTCAAGGTTCTGACTGCAAACCCACCCAGTGGTATCTGGTGATACTGGCCACAGCTGTGGTTTCAGTCTGCATGACTTGGACTTGCAAGAGCATGGATACTTCTCAGGGTGGCCGTGGAAGCATCTGAGATGGCCAGGGACTGACTGACACCCTTGGTTTCAGCTCTCTGATATTTGAAGCAGCTTTTCCCAGGCTAACCTTCAGGGATTTGATCCAAATCTGTGCTCACGTGGCATAGAAGACCTTGCTGTTGTTGTTCTGTGCTTGAACACAGTTCCTTCTGCTTCTGTGCTAAGCTGCTTTTTCTTCCTTAAAAGTGACAGTGTGTATAAAATGTGGCAGCTTTCCTCTGAAACTTGACATCTTTTCCCTCTGGATGCTGCCAGGCAACTCCTGTGCTCATCTTCTAACAAGGACACCTTTCCCTCAGTGTTGATGAGCACACGCTGAAATTTGTAGCTCTTTTCAGCTCATGAAAGATGAGTGTGATATGAGGAGTCTCCTTTATCTGTTTTCCGTCTGCCTTTTAAATTCTCATTATGTATTTATAATGCTGTTACAGCAAGCATGCCTGGAGCACAACCGTGGGCACTGTTTGGTCTCTGGGTCCCCAGTGAAGCTGAAAAAGCTGCTGTGGCTGTGTAAACACCGTGTCAAGAGCTGATTTCATGTGTGCTGCTGGGCATTTTCACCCAGCTCTGATAATGGAAAGAGGAAAAGAGTTTTACCATGTCAACGTAGACATCTGATAGGAAACCAGCTTATTAGTTAGAGACTGAGAATAGGCTTCAGGCATGCCAGCCCTTCCTTCTTAGGGTTTTAGTACCTTTAGATCATCACAGTGAAACTTCTCCTGCAGACAAGCTGCTTTGTAGACAGCAACAGGCACAGATGAGCTGCTTCTCACTTTGTCAGCCTTCGGGTAGGATTTGTCTGAGTAAGCATGAGGGTATTTCTGGTTGTCTGCTGGGAAATGGTGTGGCTGCAGTTGCAAAGGTGCTACATTGGCATTGGCTGAGCCTGTGGCAGGCAGATGGTAGCCCAGGCAGGGTCAGGAATTTACTTCCCTTGCCAGCACCAAGTACATGGCCCAGACAGGAGCTTGAGCAGTTTTTCCATGGTTTACCATTTTTTTTTGCGTGAAAGCTTGAAGCCTCCCTGACCCAGGGACAAATCTCTCCTTGCAGCCAGACTGTGAAACCTCTTAGCTTTTGATCCCTGGCACTCTTTATGAGGAACAGCCCAACTGGAGCAGCTGGGTGAGCGGCAGGGGCCTGAACCTGAGCAGCTGGGATAAATCTGGGACTCCAGGAGTGAATGCCAGTCCTGCTGCAGCTCCAGCACAGACCCTTCGTTTCAGGGAGCATTAGTGGAGCTGACAGACGTGAGAGTGAGCACACACTGGATGAGCCAGCTCTCTCATTCTTGCAGACGGAACACTTTTATTTTTCCTTGCTGCTTGAGATGTTCTAGCAAACACTCGGCTTCCTTGTCATCCTTAAACTATGTGGAGAGGTGGGGAGTTGCCTTTTACCCAAGCAAATGGACTTGTGCTTTGAAAAGTCCCTTCCTGCAGTTTTTGGCATGACTGATCACTCTGTTCCCAACAGCCCCTGAGCTTCATGATACAGTAGTTTTGTACAAAGCTGTATTTTTATGTACATAAGCTTTTAGAGCTCTTCGAAAACACATCCCTAGATGTCTGTCCTGTGGTTTTAAGGGAGGGCTGGAGATGGGGGTTGCCTAGGAGGGAGTGGGTTCTGGGATTGTGAGACAGTGGCCAGAGGCGCTGGCAGGCACACGGCGCTGGCCAGTGCTGCTGCACGTAGCACAAGTTGTCAAATAACATTCAGATAAAATAAGTGCATATTAAAAGCCCATTACAGCATGAATTGAGCCATATTGTGCATTTACTCTGAGGAGCAGTGCTTGATGAAACACTTGCATCCCCTTCCCTGTGCTGAATCCTCATCTCCCCATTGCACACTTGGGGGGGCGCCTCACAGAGCAACATTTTCCCCTCTCCAGTCATCTGTATTTTTCTGCCATGTCTTTCTAGTCATTAAATACAAGCATTAATGCATTTATTTCTGGAGCAGAGCTTTGAAATCCTTCCCTGTGCACACAGGGCCAAGAGGCACAGCTTAAAGCTGGCGCTGGCCGCAGGGTTGGGTGCTCATGTGCTCAGTTTGAAAGGACTCGAGCATTTTGTGCAAACATATGTTGGAAATGCCACTCGTGACCGCCTCAGGGGCATCGTGTGGGCTCAGCCCTGCTGCAGATGGACTCCCAGCTGGCCCTGGGCAGGCACTCAGAAAATCCCAGTACAGTACCCTAAGGAAAGCCTGGGAATCACAGAGGAAGTGTGGCAGGGCAGAGGGAGAATCCGCTCCTCTGCGGGGCAGCACTGACCTTTCTCATTGCAAAAGCGTCTCTGTCTCCCTCCATCAGTGCATCAGTCAGGTGCTGATCTCCTTTGGGGGCTCACAGAGCCTCTGCTGAGGTGGCTCCTGGGAGAGGAGTGAGAGGACAGGTTTTGGCTGAGGATGTGGAGGCTGGCTCCTGTTCATACAAAGTGGGTACAAAGACCTCAATGGAAAGGGAAAATAAAAAAAACAAAAACAAAAACAAAACAAAAAACCTGTCTGCATTTCAATCAGCCTAATTAAAGTGGCTTTTTGCAGGGGCTGGCAGGCCCAAAGTGCAATTAAAGCCTTTTTTGTTTGTCTGATGGGGTTTTTTCTTACCTCACTCATTTATGGGACCATCACCTATGTGTAATCTGTAGTTTTAAGGTTTGAAATGAGGAGCTGGATCCTCAGCTGCTCTAAGGAGTGGAGTAAAAGGGAAGGGCTCTGCTGATTTACACCTGTGGTGCTCTGGATGCCTGGAAATAGCTTAGCAAGTGTAAAAGGGAAAGAAAAAAAAAGGTTTCTCCATCCATCTGGAACACATTGCATCCGTCAGGGGAAGGAGAGGCATTTGTGAGAGTGAACGCTTCATTTATCAGTGTATGAGCTATTGAAAAGCCTGGATGTAGCTGGGGTAATTATAACCCAGATTAGTCTTCTTGGAATGGAAAAGTAATGACAATTCTAATTTTACCAAATCCTCTGAAATTTATTGCCTATTTGTTTAACACCCTGGACCCTTTCCTACGGCAGGGGACCCGATGGATTTATAAGGGTGCAGTTTGGTAATTTAAACACTTGGGAGTTCATCTGCCTGGCCCGTGGGCTGCTCTGGTTATTTTCACTGTCACCACTCGGAGGCCGTGGGAACTGGGGATGCAGATGGGAGCACAGGGGAGGCACAGGCCAAACATCAGCTGGAGTCACTCAAAACATTCTCCTTCCACTGGGCTCTGCAAGTGAGGAGGACCTGGCCAGCTTCAGCTGTGGGTGGGAAGGGAAGGTTCCCTGTTGGGAACGAAGCTCCTTCCTTCCTTCCTCTCTTCAGGACCTGCCTGTTTTTCTTTCCTGAGTGTTTGGGGTTTTTTTTCCCTGCATGTTTTTCCCATCCCTGGAAGTGTCCACGGCCAGGCTGAATGGGGTTTGGAGCAATTTGGTCTAGTGGAAGGTGTCCCTGCTGATGTCTGGGATTGGAACTGGTTTTTAAGGTCCTTTCCCACCCAAACCATTCCATGATTCTCTGTAAGGAGAGACAAAGTGTACTCAGAAATTCTCCATGCAGGGAAGGTCAGATTATCAAATATTTGGAGATATTTGGACCTGACTGCAGTTACCCTGTGCCAAGCCAAGGGTATCACCTGTCCCTCACAGAGTCTTATCAAAACTGAAAACTTCTGCTAGATGCAGGAATAGCAGCACAAGAGGGAAAATCCTTCTGGGACAAAACAGGCTTTGTTGAAGAGCAGAGGCTGTCCAGAATGTGTGAAAAGACAGGTAAAGGAGCAGAGCTCTGGACCTGGAGGTTTCATTTGCTGCCATCATTTAATGATAGAGGAAAATGCCTGGGCTGGGTTTAAATAATTGTTTCTGGTCTTTTTTGTAATAAGTTCATAACTTTTAGGCCTGTCTGCATTTGTGGCTTTATGAGCTGTGCTGCCTTTTGGCTGAATTTCTTACCACGAAAGTCCGTGTCTTTCCAGTGCAGCAGGAGTTGAAACAGTCTTGATTTCCTGTTCAAATCTAAAGCATTTGGGATTTTAGAGTTTTTGCAAGCACTCACAAATCCCCAAACAACAAACCCTGAGAGATGAAAATGATTGTCCAAAGAAGACAGAAGGAAAATTTCCTTTGCCTCCTCCTGAGTCAGGGGTTTAGTCTAAGGGGTTCAGTAGCGCTTCAAGACACAAGCCAAATTCTCCCTAATAAAATACAAAAGGCATTTTTCCTTCAGGGCACAAATTCTAATGTAAAATCTCTCACATTTTCCTAAACCACTGTCAGAGGCTGGCCACTGTTGGAAGTGGAATGCACAGTTAGCTCAGGCTGCCTGTCTAAACTGCCGTGGAGGCTTTTTCCTGCTGCACCTTCCATGGGAACACACAGAGGGGGCCTTGTCACCAGTATTGCTGCTTTGTTGTCACTAGGAAGGCCACCAGCTCTGATGGGACAGGTGATCAGGGAGACAGGGAGGGTTGGGATACGTTCGGGGGTGCATCAGGAGGCTTCAGTGTCCTTGTTGCCAAAGCAGCATCTTCACAGTCCTGTGCTCCCAGCTCCTGTGCTGCCACCCCTTGGTGCCTGACTCACATTTCTGCAGGCATCCAAGACCTGAAAAGTTTGGGTGAGCTGTTGGGTGGTGTGGGACTGGTGGTTTATGAGGGAACATCAGTGCTTTGTCACCTGGGAGTTACAAAACAGTTGGCTTGAGTGGGACAAAGGAATCTTTGCCTGTGCTTGGGAAAACAGTGAGGCAGCGGCCAAAAATGAACCTCCCTTTGTCCAGAGCAGAGCAAGTCCCCTCAGTGCCAGCTCTGCTCCACATTTAACCCTCCTGTAGGCAGATTGCTGATCCTGGGAGCCAACAGCAGCTCCAAGGGTTTTGAAATCAAAGCGCCTTCCTGAGGTCTTTTTATCTCAGAGGTTTCCTGCTGCAGCCTTGGCAAAAATGGTGCCGGGGGGGATGTGGCAGTGGCTGTGGCTCGTGCTGCCAGCTGTGCAGCAGCTGTGGACCAGGGAGTGGTGCCATCTGTACGTGGCAGCCTTGCCAGGCTGGAGAGATGAGCAGGTCTGGTCCCTCCCTGTCTGAAGCCAGTGGGAGCCTTTCCATCGTTCCTGATGAGCTGGAAAATGTCTTGCACCTCTCAAATGTATCACTTTCTTCCTGTTCTTTTTAATTTTTTTTTTACTTTTAAAACGTCACACTCCACAGTCACAAGAGGCAAGGCTGTTCTTGAAATCCGTACCTGGGATTGTTTTCAGCTACAAAATGCTGTGGCAATATTCATGCTGTGTCTTGGGAGAGGATTTTCATGCCGTGTAAACGGGGGGTGCCTTAGAAGTTGCTCTTGGAAGGTTTTGGGAAGTGCATTATAGATGTTACATGGGATGTTTGAGGAGGGTGGGATGGAGTAACTTCCTTACCTTCCATCCGTGCCTGGGACCCTCTGTTCCAGCTGCAGTGAACACCATTTAGCTCCGAAGTGCTGCTTCTGGCACCCTCCTCCCACACCCTTTTGTGGCCATTCCCAGGAGCTTTGTGCCTGCCAAAGCACAGCCTGTCACCAGGAGGAAAGGACAATTAAAAAGGAAGCAGTGGAGTTTGCCATATGAACATTTAAACCTTACCCAGGCTGAATAATAATAATGCAGAGCGTTGTTCCATACAGACAGATGCTTCCTGGATTTCAAGGAGCCGCTGGATCTGATGGGAATGGATAAACAGCTTTGCAGCTCCCAGTTTCTGCACCTCAGGTCCCTGATGCTGTCCCAGTGACTGTCCCTGCCTGGCTGCAGGTTTCTCTGGGAGGGGATTTTGTGAGCAGCCCAAATCCTGGTTGTTGAGGGGTCTTGATATAATTCTCTGTCCCAGCTCCAGCGTGGGCTGCTCCTGCTGGCTTCAGGGAGGGTCTGAGGGGCACATCACCAGTGCCAGCAGCTCCAGCTGCCTCCTGACACTGGCTGCCTGCTCTTGGACTTCCTATGCCCTTCTCCTGGGAGCAGAAATCATCTCTGTGTGGTTCTGCGCAAAAAACTTCCCTCAGTCCCCTCTGTGCTGCTGGCATTGCCCTCCTTCCCAGACCACTTCCTGCACAGGGGTGACTTTGCTGAGGTGGGATTCCCCTTGCTGAGGGCTGATCTGGTCCCACTCAGTCCCTCTGGGGTGGTGTGGGGACACCTCACAGGCATCATTTCGCAGGAAGAGCCAGGATCTTCTCAGAACCCCCAGTGCCTCAGGGACGGGCTGTGCTCACCCTCCTGACTTCAGCTGGGCAGTGTGGCTGTACGGCAAGCTCAAGGGAAAGGTGCAGGGAGACTTTGGGGGGAAAAGCAAACCAAGCCATTGCTGGGCTCTGTAGGTGGCGAGGAATCCAGGGAAGCAGAGCTCTGGCCCTGCTCTCAGCCAAACACACACACTCACAGAGCCAGGTAGGTTTTATCCAAGAGAGCAGCACGCAAGGAAAAACAGACAGAAATAGCTGTGGTGCTTGTTCCAGCTCACGTGCACTCGTGTTTTCTAAAGGGAGAATTCCACAGTCCTGTGGAGTGCTGGAGACAAACCCCATCCCTCAGCCCCCGGCACAGAGCACTGTGTCTGTGCTGTCCTGACAGAATTAACAAACTCACTCGTCCCAGGTGGCCATCCTCAGGAAAGAGGCTGATAGCCACGTAAATCCAGGAGCTGCTGCCTTTATAGGGAACTCCTAGAGAATTGACAAGGCAGTAAAACAACAGTTTTCTATAGCAATTGCTCTGTGGGGAATTTGGTCAGATCGCTGCGTTGCAAATGTACAGAACAGCCTGCCTGTAGAAATCCTTGAGAGTGTGATAGGATTTAATCAATCCCATTTGTTTGGATGGAGAGGCAGCCCAGATCTCCGTGGCAGATGCCCAGGAAATGCTGGAGGCAGCAAAACCTGTTAAACGGGGCTATGTGTGGCCCTGTGAACAGAATACACCGAATTTGCCTTTTTTTTTAATCAGTCAACCCCTCCTCTTATTACACCTCCAGTCTTCACTCATCCTGTCATTTTCCTCGTTTTTTTTCCCTTCTCTATCTCTTTGCCTCAGACTCCTGTTTTTATATATTTGTTTTTTTATTTATCAAGTGTGCCTTGATTCCCTCTTATGCTTCCCTCTGTGCTGGGAGGCCACAAGAGGCAACTGGATGCGATGTTCCGCAGCCCTGCTCCCTGTGAGACATGGGATGAATGTGCTGGCAGTCCTGCTGGGTTCCCAGGGATGCTGGGCTCTGTGATGTCCCTTCAGGAGAACGTGACATGCTGCAGAATGAGCCCCCCACCAGCAGTGGGCTGGGGAGGTGGGTCCTGTCCTCGGAGTTCCTCACAAATCCCAAGTGCAATCCTAACGATCTGTGTTGTTTTAAAGGGCTTTTATTTCCAGATAAGTGACTTTCTCAGGCTTCTTTTTCATTCCCTTTGAAAACCCTCAGTTCTGCTGCTTGTCCAAGCTGTGCACGAACAACAAATAGTGATAAAGAGCGACCTATTGGCACGGGAATGCAGGGGCCAGCTGGTTGGACTGCGTATTTATTGGACTGGAGATACTGGCAGCATGGAATTATGAAGATCTGCTGTTAGTGTCGGCTTCTCTTCTATCTGGTTGGGCCAGCTGTCCTTTGAAATAACAGGGAAGTTTCATGCAGTTCCAGGAGATGGGAGAAAAGTATCTTCTCGTGGTTTATCCAAGTTTGCAGTTTGCTCACTTGACGCTGTTCGTCACACAGAGACACACACACAGACACACTTTGGTGAGAAGGCGTGAACTATTTATTTAAAAAGATCTGACTCCATTTTATAGTGTTTCTACAGAGGCCAGGGACTGGGGGAGAAGGTTGACAGCTCTCCCCATCCAATTGGTCAAGACAACTGTCCATCAGCTGTCCGTATCTCTATGAACAAGAATGTAAACTACCTTGAAATTACGAAAGCATTTGCTACTGTTTACAACACTAGAGCGTGAGAAAAACCCCAAAACCATGAAAACTGTGAGCAGAAGAGAAGCTGTAAACATCAGAGTGACACTCACCGACTACATGTTGTTTGCTACCACCTTTACTTCTTCCCCATGGCAGCCAACTCTTTCCCTCCCTTTGTTTCCTGGATCTTCTGTACAACAAAATGGAAGAGGACCTTTCCAAAGGCCCAGCGCTATTGTAAAGCCACAGGAGGGCTGGGAACGGGGCTGATACTCCCTGGAGTTGCCAGGTTTGTGGAGGAGCCAGGCCACGTGGCTGTCACTATGCTGTCAAGCTTGTTTTGGGAGATAGTGTGGGAGAAAAGTCCTTTATCCTGAGATTGCTGGGTCTGCCATCCAAGGGGACACCCGTCAGCAATTTCCTATCTGCAAATCATAATTACTGGGACAGGGAAAATAACAACCCTGGGCCAGTGTTGCTCTTACCTGCTGTGGTTCTTAAAGAAAAGGCACAACCTGCCGTAAATGATCACCCCAGCAAGTGAAATACGGCATTTAACATCTTTCTAAAATAGCTAGGATACAAAAAACACCCAAGTGTTGTCTCTTTGCCTTGCAGAGTATCTGTATAAAGCAAAATCCGTTGATTTTGGTGCTGTCAGAGGGGAAGCAGCACCAGCACAAGTGAGATAAGCAGAGATCTGAGCCTTGCTTTTCCTGTTATAAGCTGGTCTGGTGCACTGAAAGGCACATGGGGGAGGAGGAGGACTTAGTTGGTGTCGTGCAGTGACTTGATGAAGATTGGCCCATCGTCATGGGAAAATCCCAGGGATTTCTGACAAACCATCCAAATCTTGCTTTTCCTGTCATTTACAGGCAACAGCCCAGCCTAGTGTGATTTCAGTCTGGTACCTGCACTGGGCTGTAGCTGGAAATGGAGGAAGCTCTTCCTCCTTTAAAGAGCTGCTGTATCCCTCCTCTCCACTCCTAGGGGTGCCATTATCTCCTGTAGATCGAGCTTGACAGCATTCCTTGGGCTCTGCCTGTTTTTCCTGGACATTCCTGGGCTCACAGGACCAGCACACCTGGAGTGGAAATCCTCTGAAAACTTCTGCTGCTGGAAGTCCCACTGCACCCGTGGCTCCTGCAGAGCATTGCTCTGGCCTGGCAGCCTTTCCAAGCCTGTATCTCTCTTGCAGCATCCAACCTCACATGGAAACAAGCCCTAATTTTGTGGTCTCCAGCAGAGCAGCAAGTCCCAGGCCCTGGAGCCACCATTCCAGTAGATGGCATCAAAGACAGGTCGTTCCTCTGCTGGATCCAGCTCCAAGGGCTCTTTTCCCACAGTTCCACTCCCCACAGTCCCATTTCCCAACAACTCTGGAGCAGATATTCCTGTAAAAAAAGCAAGCTCTTTATAGATAGCAACCTGTGTGTTGCTTTTCTTTTGCTTCAGTGTCCCATGTCACACGGCAGTGTGGTGCCCAGTTTTCCCCCCAACAGTAGGGACTGGGTGCTTTTTCTTACCTTTGGCCATTCAGCCACAATCTCACCTGAAAAATGCATTGAAAAATTAATTATAGACCTTTAGGTGCAGGTTTTGATGTCTGAATTTAGTTTACTTTATATTCATAATATGTAATATGTAATATTTGCATATGCAGTGCCCTGCATAATAGGGAGATTAAATCTTCCATTTTCTTTATTTATTTATAAACTGTGAAGAGTTGCTGGAGGTCATTGATCTACCAGACATGAAGAAATCCCTCTTCTTGACTCCAGCCTGTAAGATCTCCCACGACCAGCAGGTCTAGCACATTGCCAGACTTCAGCTGACACATCACATTGGAAAATCCAATCACTGCCACATCACATCTTTAAAACTTGATCACTGACTCATTATTTCTGATCTCTTTGGGAATATTCCAAAATCAGGCTTCCTACATTAGCAGGAGGTCAGGAGTAGTGAGTGAGTACAGGAGGAGGAAATATCAGTGTAGTTTTTACTTTTAAACTTAGACCCCTGTGATTTTTAAGTGTAATGATTGTAACATACCTTGCCCTTGGGAAGTGTATTCCAGCTGCCTCCCAGTGCTTGCATTAGCCAGTAGACTTAGCAGGATTTTATGGATCTATTTTCAATTAAAAGGAAAGAGCTGGAATTTTTTCCCACTGGGTTTGTTTTCTGCTCTCTTTGTAAGTTCAAAAAGAAAAAAATCACCTTTCCTTCTTTACTAGGTCATAGATACCACATATACTTTGGGCTGTACTCTTCAATCTTCACCTGCACAAGGTGACTTTGGCTTCTTCAGGCTGGGATAGGCAGGATTTGGGCTGTTGGGTGAGGTTTGAGGGAGGCAGAGTATGGCAGGCACACAGCAGTGTCCATGGCTGGAGATCCTACTGGAAAAGTCTGTGAAATTGCAGGATGGTTGGTCTGTCCCAGGCATGTTTTGAATATGTTCTGTGCTCAGAGCAAGACCACTGCAAAAATCTTGTGTAACGGGGAGATGTGACACAGAGCTTTGCTGGAGCTCCAGGAGAAAAGCAAATCTGCATAATGCATTTGTTTAATGGATTAGATCTGAAAACAGGATTAAGCCCTCCTGAGGGCTTTGAGGTGGCAAACAGAAAGCTCAGCTGGGCCAGTGGGTGCTCCTGTGGCGTGGTCCCGTTGCAGTGCTGAAGGTGGTGTTGGCGCTGCTGGCACGTTTCAGGGGGTGCTGGTGCCTTTGTGGACCCCTGAGGCCGCAGGGGGCTGTCAGGCTGATGCCCACCAGGGGAGCCTCCAGGTGTGCCCCTGGCCTCCACCTCAGGTGGGAACAGCATCCTCCAGGATGAGCAGTCCACCAATGCTCTTAAAACATCCCTGCTGCAGTGGTGAGAGAGGGAATCATTGCAGATTTAGCACATGGCTTTTAGGGCACAAACTTAGCCCAGAATTCTGGCAAATTTTCCAACAGCAGCAGCTAAATCCCTTCCACAGGGTGAAGCTGGACTGTTTTCCAGGTGGTATGTACCACTGTGCTGCCCAGTGCCAGGGAAAAAATTCCTTCCCAGGAAAAATAATGAAATGTGCCAGTCACTTCATTCCTGATTATCCCGATCCCTGGGAATGAGTGAACAGAGCCTGAGGAACAGGCCTTATGGGGAGAAGGGGGATTAAAGGAATGAAGCTGAAAGAAAACCCAACTCGATGCTTTGCAGGAAGGGATCACAGTGCCTGGGGCCATGCAGGTGTTATCCTGGTTACAAGAGCTGGAAAGCTGAGAACAGTGAGAGCAGAGCTGGGAGGGACCTCTCCAGGTGACAGTTTATAACTTTGAGATTTATCAGGCACCTGAAGTCTACAAAAAATAGAGTATTAGTAATTTTGCTGAGAAGGGACAGGTGGGTTTGATCTCAGAATGCTGCTGTGCAATAGCAAACCCTCTGTCCCAACATATTCCTCCTCATCTGTAGTTTCAGGAAGGTTTACACAATAAAACACTTCACTCAGCAATACCTGGGGGCTTCACTCCAAGGATCAGTCCACAGCCCTTGGCTCTCACATGCAGTCCCTGAAGACAGGGAGAGTTTAGCTTTGCCTGCACTGAGGAATGAAGGAATAAATAATTAATTCTTCCTGGTCTGTGCAGTTCACCATTTATAGTCCTGCAACAAAATCCTGCATTCTGGTTTTCTGAGAGCTGGGGGCTGGTGGGGATGGGGAGGAGGGGATCCTCTCCATCCCTGCCGTGGAGAGCCTTGTCCCAAACATGGGGCAAAGTCTGATGGGAAAGCATAAAAGGAGCCCGTGCTCTACGAAAAACAGGTGGAAGTTGTGCAACAGCAGCTCAAATTTGACTTATCCTTGTCTAGCTTCCGCATTGTTCCCATATACATAGATACCCTGAGCTTCACAGTTTTGGACATTGTTTTTGGGGAAGTCTGGAAAATTCATCTACTTGTTTCAGCAAAGGCAGCACATTTCCTGGCTGGGATGCTGGGCATTGAGAAGATGCTGCTTTTCAGCATGATTTGAGCCATCTCCTTTCCATTTCAGATTTTGCAGAGATTTCTCTGGAGGTTCCCTCTGTAGCTGTGCCAGGGCTTGCAGTGAGGGGCAGGTGATGACTCAGAGCCAGATGGTTCATGGTGGGGTGTGAGGAGCACAAGGACATACGAGGACAGAGCACAGGAGCCCAGGCGCAGCAGAAGGCCAGAACAACCTGTCAGCAGATGTGGGGGAGCTGACCTGGCCCTACAGCTCCACTTTCCACCAAAACACCCCCATGGAACTGGCCAGATCTGACCATGCCATCCTGGCCTGGGCCAGCCCAGCCCAGCTGAGCTGCTTGGGGAATAATGCGTGGCACTCTGGGGTTTGGGGTTTTGGGGCCGGCTGCTGTCTGTCCTAAACAACCTCTACAAACTGAGTTTAGCTGGTCATGAGTTAGGGACACAAAATACAGAATTTGAGATGATTCATCATAAGGGAGAAAGGCCTCACTTCCCTCATCACCTGCTGTGAAGGATGGGCACACAATTAAAAGTTTTCTGTAAATGCTAATTAAAATGGACTTAGCTAATGACTGATTGGTCTTTTGATTGCATTAAGATTCTAAGTGTAATGAACTTAACTGAAGTATGGATTACAATCTTGTTCTAATTAAAACAAAAATGTGGAACACATATTAGCACATATCAGAAAGAGTTTTAATGGCTGTTTGGGATCAAACCACTGAAAATACTAATGTGTTGTCTAAAGCCTGCAGCACTTAATTAGATTAGTGGAATTCAGATTACTTCAAAGGATGCATCCAGATATGATTTTCTCGTGCTCTCAGAAACAGAGGGAATATATATCTGGATTGTTACTTCCATGCTACCCCTCCTTTGCCCTCCAGTTCTGAATCCTGACTTCCCCAGTCCCCTCCCTGTGGCCTGTGGAGGAGAGGGGGAGTTGATAATTCTGAACCTTTTGCATATCTAATTGCTGAGCAAGAGATGCCATTTTCTGCCTTGCTTTGGGCACAGAGTAGAGCCACGGGGTTGTTGTTATCTTGCAATACATGGACAGAGATTAGACAACACACTTGGCTAGCAGCAGCCACAGGGAAAAGGTGTTTAGTGTTGGTACGGCAGTAGTGGCCAGAGAAAGCTGTGAGCAGAAAAGTGGAGCAAGAGCTCAAGTTGAAATGTCAGGAATCCAGGGGGTCAGGAAGGGCTCACAGCTCTTGTCTGGGCTGTGCTACAGCTCTGCCGCTCACCTTTGCAGCTCTAGAGGAACTGACCTACTTTAATCCAACTTTTTAATGCCAGATGAAGAAGGGATTGCAAACAGGGTGGGCTCCCTGGAAAGCACTGGGCCTAATTTCTTCCACTCTTCTGGCAGCGCCTGTTTCTGCACTTCTTTAAGACAAAACACTCAGCCCTTTCTTTTTCTCTGGATGTTACCTGTGGAAGGAGAAAGCCATTTTCTGTAGGTGGTATCTCTCCCCAGCTCCTACCAGAAGTGATGTGCTTGCAAAGTCAAAAAGTCACTGCTTCTGAGGCCTCTCCAGCCACCAAAAGAAGTGTTTTTTAATATCTTGTGATCCCTTTTTTCCCAGCTGTGACCTTCATCTGTCTTCAGTAACCCTTCCTGTTTCTAAACTGCCTGGAGGTCCTTGGGAGGGCACAGGGGAAATGCAAATTCCCCCTCTGAAAGGGGAACAGGATCCCAAAACTGCCAGTGAGACATGGGCAATTAAGGCATTGACAAGCTGGTGCATCATTTCTGTGAATTCGGTGTCAGGGCTCGATTTTTGAGGAACAGCCCAGCAGATGTCAGTGTTCCAGTTGCCCCCAGTATGGTCAGATCAGACTTGACAGGTCAGAAGCTGGTGGAAGGGATCTGCTCTCTAACCTGGCTTCCCCCCACAAAAGACAGACATCTGTGCGGAGAACTGGGAACGTGCAGCTCCCTTGTGCTCTCCTGGCTAGGAGGAGCAGGGAAGAGGCTCTGTAAGAGCAGCAGCTGCTCAAGGGCAGGGCTGGGGAGGAACACGTGTGAGCTCAGGAAGAGCATGTGGTTGAGTCAGGGTGTCACCAAGCAGCTCGTGAGGTGACACTTAGACCACTCTGAACTAAATAAAGGCTTCCTGCCTTCAGAACGTCTCATCTGGGTCACCCTTGGAGCAAAGCAAGCTCAGCACAGCCACGCAGCAGCACCTCACACCAGCTGAGGACTGAGGTGTGGGATGTTTTGCAGCAAGTCTGACAGTGCAAACCCTTCTGGTCTTGGTGCCACAGCACCTCCAATGACACATCTGTAACTGGGGCCACGCAGCTCCCCCCAGACTGTGACAGAGCAGCATAGCACTATTTTTATGGCAACTCCGGTCACCTCTCTCATCCCAAGTCACTGCCTGGTTCGTCTGGGATCATCCCAAACCCCCCTGACACCACTCTGCAGCTGCTGAGCCCTGCCGTGGCAGTGGCACAACATCTGTGAGTTTTGCAGTTCCAGGATGATCTCATTTTAGGGATTATCTGGCCATGGTTAACTGGCCACGTTGGTGGGATCACCAGCTGGTGTTTACTCAGTCTATCAAGTCCTTGGCTGTGCAGACCTGGGTGTGCCTTGCATTGATAGAGGGAGGAGATTTTACGCTAGAATTTGGAGGTTGATTTAGCAATCCTGCTTGCCTGATGTCCGAGTCTGTGGTGAGTTTACAGGCAAGGCAGAGAAGGTTTGAGCCCAGTGAGGGCTGAATTGCAACCGTCACCTCTGCAAAGAGAGGTACCCAACCCACTGAGCAGAGAGGAGGAGTAGCAGTGAGAGAGAAAACCTGCCAAAGAGGTTGCCAGGAGCTGGAGGGACAGAAGATGCTGTAAGGTGAACTCATTAGCATAAGGTAATGTCACTCCCGTGTCAGCACAGAGAGGAGAGAGCCTGCAACCAGAAGAGGCCATGCCCAAACTACTCAGCACCCTGAAATAAAAACAAGTTAAGAAGAAGAATGGGACAGGCTGCCCAGGGCAGTGGTGGGATCACCATCCCTGGGGGGATTTAAGAGATGTTCAGGTGGGGCTTGGAAGTGCTAGTGCTGGACTCTTTGAGGTCTTTTTCAACCTGAAAATGCTTCTGTGATTCTAAGGTGGTTCAATCTAATTCAATATAAAGACAGGACTTTGAGAAGCCTCAAATACATGTAAGTCTGTGTCTGTGTGTGTGTGCAAACATGGCCATATAACCCTGGGGAGAGCTGGGGAAGTTAGCAGGCACCTGCGAGCAGGAGGGCACTGCAGCTGAACAGCCTGGATGGGATGAACTGGGAGAACTCCAGCTCTGTGTTCCTCCAAAACCCACAGATTTTGCTCCTGAGGTTTCTGTGCCAATAATCTCGTTAGCGACAGGATTTACATGTTGAGATGAGGAGAGGTAAAGCAGGGTTAAAAAAAAAAGATACCACAGATGCTACTTCATCAGCCCCAGCTAATTTTCATGCAATTCTGGTTTCAGATAAAGAGCCTTCCCTGGGTTTTTGTAGGAGAACAGCAATGCAGGCTATTCAAAGGGTGATAATACACAGCTCTTGTGGCTAAAGCCTCCTGCTTTCTGAGCACACATCCTCAAGGAGCACAGCAGGGAGCAGGGATGTGCCTTCGACACACTGCTGCCAGACTCAATCTCTTCCAATCTCTTGCTCCGCTCCAGCTTTGGGGCAGACAATGGGAGAAAAATTATTTTGAGTGAAGCCCTTGCTCACTAATTGCAATTTGTGCTGAGAACCAAGCAGGAGCAGGCAAATTGATTTGGTGTTACGGCTGTTTCAGGGAGTTATGGCGAACACTGAACCCTGCACAGATTTAGGAAGGGGCAAGATTAAGGGTTTATTAAAGCAGAATAAATGCATTGGAGTTCCACTGAAAACAGAGGAGCTGAGCAACATCTTCAAGTGTTTAACAGAGCTGCAGCCAACCACGTATGGCTGTTTTCACGGATCCATAAACTAGATATTAGAAAAAGGAAAAGAAAAATAAAACAAAGGAAATCCACTTTAGCTGTGATAAACTGAACCTGGACACATGTGCAGACCCAAAAGAACAAGAGGCACCTCACAAGGCTAAATGAGCTCCTCGTTCCCAAGAGTGTCAAGTGCGATCATCTGAGAAACAGGAACGCCAGCCAATGTTTCTTTTAGTAAAAGGGTGAAATGAAATGTTAGTTTTGAAAAGTTTACATAAAGTTAAGTGAGCAGGATAATCCCAGCCTCTTACAACAAACCTCTCGCACTTGACAATGTACGCAAGAAGGGAGGTGTGAGCAGAGCCCTCTCCTCATGTGTCCTGTATTGTGTGTCCCTAACTCATGACCAGCTAAAGTCCTTTTGTAGAGTTTGGTTAGGAAAGACAGCAGCTGGCCCCAAAACCCCATGGTGCCGCCCATCCTCTCCCCAAACAGCCGGCTCAGCTGGATGGAGCTGTACAGGCACTGTGGTGGGCTGGATCAGCTCAGATCTCACCAGGGGTGTTTTGGTGGAAAGGGCAACTGTGGGGCCAGTCCAGCTCCCCACATCTGCTGTCAGGTTGTTCTGGGCTTCTGTTGTGCCAGGGCTCTTGTGGCATCCTTTGTCCCCATTATCACCCCAGTCCAGGTGGGATTTCCCTGCCCTGTGTGCAGCATCCTGACGTAGCTCCAGGGACAGCCGTGGTGAGTGAGCCATGGGCAGCCACAGCGGTGGGCACTGTCCTCCCTCACAGGATGGTTTGGGTTGGAAAAGACCTTAAAGACGATCCAATTGCACACCTTCCCTAGCGCAGGCTGGCTGTGTCAGGGGACGCTGGCAGTGCCTGGGCTGTTGGGAGGGCAGGTCCCGGCAGCCACAGCCAGCGAGGCTGTGGAAGCTGAGGAAGGCAGCACTGGCTGTTGGCCGAGCCGTGGCAGCAAGCTGTGCCTTTCTGCACTGGCAGCCCTGAGATCTTCTCCAAAATTGCTTGTCTGCAGATAATGATGAATAGTCCCTTTATGCACAGTAACTGAGTAGTACTGGTGTCGCCTCCCTGAGAAAAATCAGCGACGCTCCTCGAAGGGATGGGATTATGCTCCTTTGGCCATACACAGGCCGCATAATTCACTGTAATTTTATTATCTCTGTGCACTCAGAACTACACCACATGGCTCTTCTGTAAGTGGTGAAGGTAAGAGGCTACACCAGCATGAATTTTCTTTAATAAGATTACACCATGATAATAGGCTCTTAGAATAATTCGGCTTCTAATGATTTTGTTCTTCCTTGCTTCCACATGATCAAGGGCAATAAGCATTAAAGTTGCAGAGGCTTTCTTAATTATGGGGTAGTAAGTATATATTTTATCTATCAGCTGTAATATTCAAAGGAAATTTTATTTTTTGTGGGAAAAACTTATTTGGTGTTGTCATTTCCAAGGCTCTCTGTTTAAGCCTGTGCAGGCCTATGATCAAATTTCTGCAATATAGTGGTGGTGTTTTTGTGGGAAAAATCCAAGTGTTGAAACACAATGCAGCCAACCAAGCTGTCTGGAAGGGGATCAACCTTGTAATACTTTAATCTGATTAAAAAAAAAAAAAAAGAAGAAGTAGTAGTAAAAATTATAAATTATTTCTTCATGCAGATGAGTTGCCTAACATCAGGCATTCAAATTAGGAAAGGTTGGCTCGATTCCCCCGGGGCCTCAGTTTCCCTTTCAGTAAAACAAATGAAAGAGTCGTTGGCACTTTGAGCCCTGCCTCGGTGGGTTATCCCAGCTGGTTTGTGTTGCACCCTGGGAGCACCGAGAGATTTGGTTCCCTGATGTTTGTAAAACTCTCTTAAGATCTTTCAAGAAACACTGCAAACCCTTCTTTTAACATTCCCAGGGGCAGCACTGGGTAACAGCTGTCACTCAGATGATACCCAGTTCTTGGAGAACATGATTTTATCCACCATCCCACCTGGAACTGAAAGCTCCCAGCTCTCCACGGTGGAGCTGGCTCGACCTTCAGTGCTATCTGAACCTGCTCTGCCATGTGCCAACCTCCCTGCAATCTCTGCTCTTCTGGACGAAATATGGTTTAACGTGGCCTGCTCTGAACAATAGCTGCTCAGTTAAATTCATATCAGCATCATTCCTGACACAAGTGGGGAGGGTGGAGGCCCGGAGCCACACATCTATTAATCAGGGCTGGGTGTCACTCTGCAATTCAGAGATGGTTTGTGCGGAAGGAAGCCGAGCTCTGCAATGAAAGAGTTTTGAGGTTTGCTCTGAAAAGGCTTGTCACCACTCGTGACGTGCTTCCCCACCCCGAGGCTGCGTCTTTGTGGCTTACAAGAGGGCAGAATTCACACCAGCTGGTGAGTCCTGGTGAGATTTGGCCCTTCTTCAAGGACCTCTCTGGATCCACCTGGGGAAGGAGGGGGACAGATGTCCTGCATCTCACAAAGCTTCGGGGTAACATAAAGAATGAGGATTTGCAAGAGATGGGGCTTGCACTGGAGTTGTTCGATCTAAGACTGCTCACCACTTGGGCATTGTGGTTTTCACCTGGGCATTGTGGTTTTCACCTGGGAATAGTAGCAGGAAACTTGATCCAGGTGGGACTTCAGGTTCAGGGTTGGAGGGAGGGCACCGGCCTTTCAATTACTGCCTTGCTTTGCTGGCTGGAAGAAGGTTTGTGTAACCCAGCGCTGTGAAAATCATCAGCTCCTGAGCTCTGCCTGCACTGGGTCTCTCCCTTCTTGTCCAGCAGAGGGGAAACAGCAGAATTTTTTCAGCTAGATGAGGCAGTGGAGCTGGGAAATGGGAAAGGATCGTGTGAGTTTTCCTCCACGGTGGCAAAGGCCTTTCCCCACTGCTGTAAACCAGGAGGATTAAAGAGTGAGTTCTTCAGACGCTCCTCAGCTGCCGACCCCGAGCTGAACCCTTGGGTTAGGAGCTGACTTTTCATTTGGGACTGACAGACTTGCAAGCTAAATCAGAGCCCAGATGGCTTAGAAAAGCCCAGAGAGCTCCAACCTGAGAGCAGCTCTTGCCATGCACGTTCCCATGCTCTTTCAACAGGCCGCGGCTGCTGTGCCAAGTGTGATTTCAGAGGAAGCTTGGAAAGAAAGTCCAGCCCCGTCTGTCATCTTTTTTTTTTTCAGAGAACTTCTGGTGCCTTTGCCATATGCAGAATAGCTGAGAGAAAGGGCTTTTACAAAGCTTGGAGCCTGGGCTTCTGTGTGTGCTGCTTCCCTTCTTCCTAAGATGCGTTCTCTTCCTCCATGAGTCACCCCGTGGATGAGAACAAGAGACTTTTTAGGGAAAAGGAGGCAAAATAGCAGAGGCTGGCTCTTCAGAGCGGCTGTGCCGTGGCCGTTTCCTCGTGGATCTGGAAGCATCTGTCCCCTTTAGCCCGGGGAGTTCAGTCCCAAGGCTGGATCGCTGCGGCGTGTTTGTATGCGTGGCCGCACACTGCGCCGGGCGGCCACCTGCCGCCCAAGGTGGATGTGTGTCAGAGGAGAAGCAGTTTGCACGTATAAAAATACGCAGTGCAGCTCAGGGTGAGCTGCAGACTGCGCCAGTCGGGCTGTTCAAACATTTCCTGGAGTTTGCTGCGAGGGCTGGGCACTCCAGGGCTGCAGGATTTGCCTTGTTAGGGGTAAAACGGTGCCCGAGGAGTCAAACCCATCCTGCCATGGGGGCACCTGTGTCTGGCCACGTCCCAGGGAGGTGCCTCTGCTCTGACACTGGTCTGGAAGGGGCTTTGGAGACCTGGGGGCTGCTCCCTGCTCCTCCACAATGTTTTAGGGCTCTAAACACTTCAAAAGTGGCTTTGCAGATGTCCATCGAGCCTTGTCTCAACACCCAGCTCTGTGTGCCAGGCAAGCTCACCTTGGCTCTGAGCAGGCGCCCCTGCTGCTGCTTCATAGAGCTGCGAGATGGAAAACTTCTAATTAAAGCCAGATTATTGGTCTTGGCCCATCTTGTTAGTGTTTTGATTTGGGGTTTTCTTTTTTATGTCCCGTTAAGATGTCTGGATAGATGATATCAAGGTTAATTTGTTTGTGATGGAAGAAATGTTTTCACATGGTGGCTAAATGTTGTTGGAAAAGAGCAGAATTAATAGCTGCTCACTTAATCCTGATTAAACTGGCAGCTGGGAGATATTGATCAGTGTGTTCACAGCAAACTATCCCTCTCTAATGCTTGGGGTAAACAAGCCTGGGACTGTGGTTACCTTAACCCTTCCCACATTGGCAACCCCGTGCGCTGGGCAGGACCTCAACCTGTGCATCCTCCTGCTCCCCAGCAGAAGGCTTTGTCTGGGGTTAGCTCCCTGGGGTACAGCCAGGCTGGCTTTGCCCCAAAATCTCCTGGGATTGCAGAGTGGTCGCCCAGGTCTGGGTGTTCCTGGGGAGCCCTCTCTGCCGGAAACCCTCGGTGGCCTCCACTTGTGGCCACTGCCACAGCCATCACATGGGATGCTTGGAGCAGATCAGTGTTTCACAAATCCAGAAAAGCTGCTCAGGGGGTTAGCAGCAACTGATTTTGGGGGTTTAAATGAAAAACAGGGCTTGGCCAGAGCGGGCAGCAGCTTGGACCTGACCCCAGCTTTGCTGATGTTCCTGAATCCTGCTGATTCCATCGCTGTCGGTCATTTCTGACACAATTTCTGGGGACAGATGTCAGGATAAACCCTTGCTCACCTCTCAGCCCACCTGTTTGGTCATGCTCTCACCCCAAAGTCGTAAACCAGAAGCAATTTTGAGGCTGCCAAGAGAGGGAAGGAGGCTCAACAGCCCCAGCTTTCCTGCTCAGGCTTTATTACTCTCAGCAAACACATGTTCCACATTTGAGTCTGTGCATTCTTAATGCAGCCACTGCCAGGCTGGCTCCAAACAAACAAATTGCTCTGGCTAGGATCTGTCTTCACTGTTCACAAGGTCACTGCATTTTTGCATCTCTGGCTGCTGTACTGTGGTTGACTTCTTGTTAAGACAGACCAGGTCTGGAAATACCTAGAACTGTCTTCAGCCTCCCAGGGACTGCTGGAGTGGATGGAGAGTAACATGACAAGGAACAGCTTTCCAGAGGGCACTTAAAAATGTGCTTTTCTCAGGGAGATGAGTACTGCAGGTGCTCAGTTTTATCCTTGCCAGAAATTCCATTTAGAAGAGCACAATTCCTGCTGGACGTACCATAACTGTAACCAGTACTGGATCTGGCCCAGAATTGATTCATTGTGGTAGATCTTGGTACTGACCCACTGCTCAGTGCTTCTGAAAAAGATCAGTGTTTCTTTTGTGGATGTTAGAGAAACTATTTTTGCATGGGGTGAGTAGGAGATGCGGAGGGGAATTGACCTCCCTGTTAACCTTGGGCAGCATTGCTCCCAAAAAACAGCAGCTGGCTCTCCCCACCCTTGCTCTGCTTCTCCATCCTGGTGCTCTGCTCACCTCACACCTGATGGGATCCCAGGTATCCAAAGGAAAGTATTTCCCCAGATGTCCCTCCGCACGTGGCACGTGGCAGTCTTGCAGGAACACACGTTGTATGCTGTAAGGACAGGCACTGTTACAACCACTGTCTCTGGACAAGCAGGCTCAGGCTTCCTGTTCTCTTGTTACCCTTGTTCCACCAAATGTTTGGTGCATCCACGCAGTAGCTGACTTTCAGCCCACTCCTGTATCCTGTGTGCTCCAGCCTGGATGATGGATTCCCTCCAGGATGCAGATGGGCCTTTACCAAGCATTCTCTTGCTCACCACAGGCCCAGCTCATCCTCCTTGCATCCAAGTTTACAAGGTACAAAGCCATGGCAGATGAAACCCATCTGTCGTAGGTGAGTGGAGTTAAGCTGTTTTACAGCTGAGGGAGCAGGCATAAATCAAAATGGGGAAATTGATGGAGTTCTGGATTTATTGCAGGGGCTGTTATTCTCTTTTTCACATGGGCAGGAGCGTTGCTGCTCCAAGCTTGTAGTGCAGTTGTACCTTCAGGCTTCGGTGCCCTTCCTGCACTCCCTGGGGTTGATGGCATCACTCAGCTCTCCTTTGAGCACAGGCCTAACTTCCAGAAACCACCGTGTTGGCAAAGGCTCATCCTGCCACTCCCCAGGGGACTTAACTCCTGTGAGTGATCCTTCGGTGTATTTGCATTTGGATTTTTTTCATTCCAGCCCGGGCACGTATGGGTTCTCTCTGCTGGCTGCCCAGCTACCCGGCCCACTCAGGACTGACCGCAGCATTTTTGTGCTTTGTAGAATTCTTTCAAGTCCCAGGGAGGTGCTGGCTGAGTGGTGGGAGTGTGTGAGAGCATCCAGAGGGATTTCACGCCTTGCGCTCATCAGAACCTCTGAGCTGTGAGCAAGAGGCTGCATTTTTTTCCTCAACTCCTGCCAAACCTTGCTCCTTTCTTCCATCCTCCATATGCTGCCTTGTTGTCCTGAACAGCCACCTCTTAGTCTAAGTCTGTGTCGGGAGAATCAGTTAGTAAAACATCCTTAATTAACCTTGCTGGGTTCAGCCTAAAAGCAAACCAGACCTACTGAGGTGCTGCTACGCTCGTGTCAGCAGCTGCTCTCATCTGTATGAGAGAAGACACAGAAGTTGCTCCTCAGAAGTTGGGATTTGATGTGCCTCCCAGTGCTGCTGGAACAGGCTGTGGATCTCCCATATCCCCATCCCTTTTCTCTCCTTTGATTTGCAAGAGCCTTGCAGTGGCTTGTTGTGTCTCCTTCTCGCTCAGTTAAAAGCTGAACCAGCTGAAGCTGCAGCACTGGAGGCAAAACTGTTTTCCTATTCAGAAGCAAGAAGGGTGAGAATTTGGGGTCATTCCCCAACAACCAGTTTCCACTTGAGCAGAGCAAGAGACTCTGCTCTTGGGTTACTTACCCCAAACAGCTTCCCTATGGGAAGTCTGGTCCTCTTCCCCTCTTCTGGGACAGAAACAGGGATGGGAGATAGAAGGGTTTGGCCACATGGACAGAGATTTGGACAAATAAATGAATGCATGGGTCAGTGGGCAGATAGGAGGTTATTTTTACATCTGAGGCAAAGAGAAATGCTCCCTTCTTTTATTATTATACCTGGAGATATGGAGCAGAAGACTCGTCATTGTTAAGTTCGGAGACTTTAGGGTAGGTGCTGATTCCAGCTTATATTTGGAAAAATCTGGTGTGGGCAGAGAGTGGGTTCATTCACAACAGACGAGACCTAAGACAGTGGAAGATGGTGGGTGAATTATCCATCAGGTAGGACAACGCTTTTGAAGGAGAATGAAGAGGCTCCTGTTATGATTCTTGAAGTCAGTGCGTTATTTCTGTCTGTTTGACTCCTCTCCACTCTGCCTGGAGCGACGTGTGTTTCATGGCCCTTCAGAGAAAGCAGCTCCGTCTCTCATGTTCACGGCGTGCTCGCGTTTCCCCCTTCCTTGTCTCGCAGCTCAGTATCACTGATATTATGACAGAACCTGTTCAGTGCACAGAACTATTAAAAATGTAGCTCATATGGTGCTGATGGGAGGCTGACATCTCCTGAATAATTTATTTGAGCTGGAAAGATTTGTAACACTTAAGCGTTAGCAGGACTCTTTGTTTTAACTCTTCGTGGGGCGGCTGCTTGTGGTGATTCTCCTGTTTGGGCAAGAAGTGGCTCAGCCTGTTTGAGGCCAAAGCCAAAGCCACCTCCCTCAGGGACAGTCAGACTGCCTGCCATGGTCCCTTGGAGGCTGAAGAGCTCCAGAAGAGCTCCAAAAGGAAGCTGGAGATGTTGGAAGAAGCAGTCACAGTTGGATTGCCCCTGCCTTGGGAATAGCGAGCTTTTCCCAGTGTGGAGGATTGAAACAGGCTGTAATCAATGGCTGAAAAATATTTACAGTAAGGAAGGAATGGCTGGCTGCCTCGAATTCCTGGCAGCAGCTCCCTTCCTTGGGAAGTGACTGCAAGTACCTGCTCTGAGGAGTAGCTGCTGCCATCCCCTTGTCCGGGGGGAAGGATCTGATGTGTTGCTGGGCCAGGGGTTTGCACAGGGTCATTTCCAGTCTTAACAATCCTGTGGTTCCCTGGGTATGGATGGAGGGAAGTCAGGGCCATTTCTTTCTTGTATGCATTCAGTAGAAACTTTGTGCAAACGTTCTTGCACACAAGCCAACAACCTGAATTTCTAAATTTATTATAGCAGAAATGCAATCACGGGGGGGGGCTTATCCGTTGAATTCTGGGTATCAGTGTTACCAAGATCATTTCTGTGATCTAAGAAGGCTCTTCCTCCCTCTTTTTTATCATTACATATAGAGAGACAGTTCCTGCTCTCAGTTTCAAGGAAGCAATTCCCACTCAAATTGAAGGAAGCTGCTTAAAGAGACCAGGCTTCAACCCATACTTTATTTACAAATTTATCACTGAAATTGCTGTGCCCACACCCCGTGGCTGCTGCAGCCCAGAGGGGCTGAATGCTGACTCACTAACATCTCCCCGCTACTTTCTCTCACTTTTCTTCCTCTTATTGCTGGTTGTGTTCCTTGCAGGGTTGTTTCACTGCCTTTCAGTCTTCCTCCAGATTCCTGCCAAAACTGAATTTAACACCTTAGGTAAGACACAGGCTGTCCTTCAGGGCTGCAAAATCCATGTTGGTGAGACGGAATGGGAAGACAGAAGTCCTGCTATTCCTGGTTTACAGGTGAGGTCCTGCAATGTAGAAGGTCAAATTCTGAAGTTCTTGAAGTAAATGCCAAAATCCATTTCTGGCTCCCAGCTGGCCAGGGCATCATCCCAAACAGTTTGTGACTGATCCATTCTCTTTTTGGCCACAGATTCATCCAGCACTCTGAATCTTCTCCCTGCCTAATCTTGGAGGGTCTGGAAACACCTCACTTTTCTGTGTCTGTTTTTCTCCTAATGAAGTTCTGAGCAGCACACAGAGCAGCAAGTTGTTGCTATTCTCATTTTTCAGTTGTGGAAGCCAAGAAAGGCCACGTGATGTACCTGAGGTCACACACCACTGTCAGAAGCAAAACTAGGTTCTCCATGTCCTCTCTTCCTTCCCAGCCTCTCTCACAAACCTAAAGAGCAATGAAATGAAACAAAGGTTCATAGCAAGAAAAGTTGGATTGGAACGTGCAGCAGCCCAAGATCAACCTGTGGCTCTCTAGAAACCCTGGAGTTAATGACCTCTGAAAAACTGATGTATTTTTACGCGACTAAATTCCAAGAAAAAATGAAATCTTTATTAATTATCAAGATGTGAACTAGTAGGAGGGAAGAGCCAGAGTCTTTAGGTCAGATTCATCTAAATCCATCACCTAGCAAAAATTTCTATCCTGAATAAATACACCCTAGAAACTAGTCCAGTAATTTTTTCCTATTGAAACAAGTTGTCTTCCTGCTTTATGTATCATTTTAAAGGAAGGTAATTGAATATAAATTTTCTCCATCTACAGAGAAATAGACATCCGAATACATGTCTGTGTCTGTGAATATCCATGTTTTGGGGATAGTGCTGACATATGTGTAGGGCATGTTGGACTGAGTCTGACTGACTTCAATAGCTGTTGGAGTGGAAACCAGCACTGATCTCCAACCTGGGGAAAATTCTCCTCAATTCCAGCTTCTTTGTGCATTAGCAATTACTTTCAAATGTTTGAAACTCAATAGCAGTTGCCAAAATCTGCGTTGCCTCCCAAGGAAAAACGCTTAATTTCTTGGTGTTTAGAGGCCAAATATGTGGCTAAAGTAAGCTTGATGATAGCTGAGGTTTGGTTTTGGGCAGATTGTGAGTCCATGTACAGTTAGTGCCTGAACACAGCTGGGACTGTGCTGGGGCTGTGTCTGTGGAAATGTAAAAATATTACTCTTAAAAAGAAGTTGATCTTTCCCACATTTCCTGCTATGGTTAGAGGTGATTTTCTCATTGTTTTGTTCTCAGCTGTCTCAGTGCTTTGAGGAGTCCTGCCTGAGAGTCTCTTCTTGTAATCATTTTGCAGCCTCGTGTGTTACATAAACATGAAAAATGGTTGGTTGAGTCAGAGGTTTCTTGGTTTCAACCAAAGAAGAAATACGTGAAGTCACTAGAAAACAACTTTTATGAAGAAAACCTCATATATACTCATATAAAATCAACATATAACAGGCCTGGCTGTGAGCAGAAGTAAACTGGTCAATTTTAAGACTTCGTGTTTTAATGCCTGTGTAATACAAATGCCCATTTGCACTCCACTGCCTGTTTTACAGCACAGGGTGCAGGCTCAGGGCCACATTAAGGTGTCAGATGCAGGAGGATGTTTCCTGCAGCCCTGTCCCTGCAGCAGCAAAGAATATTGCACTGCTTCAAAACTGCAAGGAGAGGGTTATAAAATTATCATGCCTGTAAATTCCAGATGCAAACCATATGATTGCAAAGCCCTGCTCCCCGTCCTTGTTTAAAATGACTCTCTCCTAAGCCTCCTCAGCATCTGCCTGGCCTGGAAATGCATTTTTCCCTGTGCTCAGTCACACGCCCAGTGAACACCTTGTGCTGGGACTAAAAGGTCTTTAAAAAAAAATAAAACAACACTGTGCAACTGATGAAGTGTTTGATTAGGATTAGGTGCCGTGGTTAATATAAGCATTAAAAAATGTCTCTGGCCACTGTCCTGTGTCACAGCGGCCTCGTATTTCCTCTCCTCTGGAGACGGATGTGCATCTGGTTTGAGTGGCTTTTGTCCTATTCCCTGGCCACAGAAAGAAAAAGGAATACTGGGCTTCTAAGGATGGAAAGTTACGTGGCGGTGCTAAATATATCAGCGTTTCTTGGACCTGAACTTAGGCGAGGTAGTGTTGTTCCAGCCACACTTCCAGCACAAGAGGCAAGGCTGCTTGCGAGGGTTTTGTTTTGGAGCAGGGAGGTGCATCCACGTGTAAGGGCGGTGGCATGGGAGCGCTGGAGAGCAGGGCTGCCCTTGGGAAACTTCATCTCCAGGCAGGGCTGAGCCCCTGCGAGCCCTTGGATGTGTCTCCTCTTCCCCGGAGGGATCGAGTTACGTGCCTTGAGCTTTGCCATAGTAGCAGAGGAAGGGGAGAGTACAAAGGTTATGGAAAACAAAACATTAATTTTCTTGACCAGCTGTGTTACAGGCAAACTGCAGCTTTATTTATACCCACGGCATGGTGTCCATAAGTCAGGGCTGCTCTCCAGCAAGGCATTTAATGAGAACTATTAAATGATTTCATGATGTACTCATTGTTACCATCTGATAAAAACCAGCGGTCCCTCCGAGGAGCAGGACTTTGCAGTTGTAGCTTTTCGCGGGGGAAGGAGGTGTGGGGTGGAAGGCAAGCCCTCAGCAGTGTCAGATGAGTTCTGCAAACCCCTCTGGGCACCTCGTGTCAGGAGGCTCCGTCGGCTCAGCCTCCTCGCAGACTTCCATTAGGGACGTGGACTGTTGATGTGAACAGCCTGTGGAGTTTCTGTAACTCCTTTTGTAGGGACAACACCTGATCTGACCTGTCCTCCACGTGCCACAGTAGGTCACAGCGTTGCTGTGGGTGCTGCTCTGCCAGGCCTGCACGAGGCTGGACTCCGGTCCGTGGTGCACAAGGAATCACTGAATGCTTTGGGTTGCAAGAGACCTTAAAGCTCACCTAATTCCACCCCCCTGCCAAGGGCAGGGACCATTTTCCCTAGCCCAGGTTGCTCTGGCCTGGAGCAGGGAGTCGGGGAGCTCCACAGTACCGTGCACAGACCCTGCCTGACTCCCGTCCTGGTCTTGCCATTGGGGCAGCCCCAGCCAAAGGGATCCTGCCCGATGCAGAGTGGCATCCTGGAGGCTCCCTGTGACCCTGGGGCTTGTCCACACGTGGTGAGGGGGGAACAGCTCTATCTGCAGCCCTCTGGATCTTCCCCCAGATTTTCAGGGGGGAAAGGCTGGATCTGATGGCTGCACAGAGCCCCGGGAGGCTCCTTTGTCATGAGCAAACCCAAGCACTAAAACCACAGGGATGGCTAATTTATGTGAGAAGGTTTGCTGTGAATCAGTGGGGAGGATGTTATGCCCAGAGCCGTGCCCCTCTCCAAGTGCTTAATTGCTAATCAGAGGCTGGATTCAGCAGCTCCCGTTCTCTGGCACTTTCTGTCTCCATCAATAAAACTGGAGAGGCTCTTGCTTTACGACAAAGATGTTTATCTTGCCCGAAGTTGTGGGAAGCTGTAGGAGGCTGTCCTTTCTTACTGCAGAGCTTTAATGGGGTAAACAGTTGCTGTTACTTCGTTTCCAGCCAGATTTTTTTCTGAAGGGGGGCTGGGAGGAGGATTCCTTAATTAATCCTTTGGGAAAGTGGTTGGGACTCTGGCTTGTGGTTCTGGGTTTGTATCTAACTAGCATCTCCCAGATGCAGAGTAGGGAAACCCAGGTCCAAATGTCACCTTGTATTTCTGCATCCCTCTGATGGGTAATTTTTCTTCCTCCTTCAAGCCACCTGCCCCTTTTTCTGGGGTGGAGCTGGATGGTCTTCACGGCCCCTTCCAACCCAAACCATTTCATGGTTCTATGATATTTTTTTCCCCCAAAAGAAGGAAATGCCCTTTCCTGGGGAGGAAACAGCTGTGTGTGAGTGGCAGCATGGTTTAACATTGACTGGCTAATGATTAAATTCAAATATAAACAATCATAAAACCTGCAGAGTATTGCATATGTGATGAGCTGCTCAAGCAACTTGTACCAAACACATGTGGTATTCTCAGATGTTCATTGCTTTCTCAGGACATGCCCATTTGCAGGGACTTCAGACAACTCCAGGCTGCCTTGATGCTTTTTCCATCCATGTGAGAGTATGAAATGAGAGTGAGGTGCATAAATAGGTCTGGAGGAAGGTTTTCCATTAGCTGCAGGTCATAATTTAAGGTGGGAAAGCAACTGGCAATTAAACTCTTTACATTGCTGAGCATTAATGTATGGTGCTGTAAGTTAGAACATTTCCTTTAATGTTTTACTTGGTGAAGGTGAAGTCTCTCCCTTTACGATCTGCTAAAGCCCTTTGCACACAAGGGCTTGAGTGGTTTGTTTCAAAAAATTCCTTGCATTTTTATATATATTATACTACTATATATATTTATATATATTATACTTATGTAGCACACATCCCCCAAGCTGCTGCTTCATTTTAGACTGAGAAAAAACATCAGAGGATTGATCAGCCCTCCACAGATTGCTCTGTGCTGCTGTGAATGCAATTTGAAGGGGATTGGGTTATTGTTGAGTTGTTTCTAACTCCATAGACAAATATCTCCACCCTGAAATGCCTTTGGAATGTGGCAATATGTGCAGATCACAGCCTTGGCTGTCCCACCTCCAGTACAAAGTAGACCTTTGAAGTATTTTAAGTATTAGATTTTCTCAAAGGTATCGAGCATGGTATGTAAATAGACTTCATTTAATCCAGGTTGGGTTACAGAGGCACGGCTAAAACCAGTATTATGGGCTGTTCATTCTACAAAGGATCAGTCTTCACTTGAAGCTGATGCAAAGGGAGGAAACTGGTCTCAACCACAGTGCTCAGAATAAAAACAAATACTGCAGATACCAAGAAGGTGAAGCAGTTACCATGCCACTGCTCTTGTTTGTTTGGGGTTTTTACTCCTCTGTTCTAAAGCTGTTAAGTCTTTTTTATTGATTTCATGGTTAAGAAACGTCCCAAGTTCAGTCTGATCCTAAGAAATGGGGAAGCCTTGCCTGCTGCACTGGAGGTGGAGAAGCCCCTGGGCACCCCTTTCATTCCCAGCCCACCTGGGCACCTTGCACAGCCTGATCCTTGGCTTCTGGGTCTTGGAGCTCAGGAAGGGCTGGCTCAGAAACCATCTCAGCTCTGTGAGGCTGAATGTGGCAAGGTTTGAAAGCAGCAGTGGTGCCTGCTGCTGTTCTGAGTGTGCCAGAGTGTTCTGGGTCTGCTCATCCTGCTGGATGATTTTGTGCTTCCAGGCTGTGGTTTGCATGTGTGATAACAGCCAGCATAAACTGCAATGGGAGTTGTCCACTCAGTCCCACAAAAACTAATTTTAAAAAGCTATTTGAGGTGGCCATAGTATTTGTTAACCGTTGTATTTATGAAAGTGGAAGGGACTGACAGAGAAAATGATGCTGGAGGACGTGCAGGTTAGCACAGGACACAGACCAAACCTGTGCAAGTCCCTGAACTGAAACCAAGCATCCCAAATGCTTCACTGCCCAAACCCAAGTATTCAGTTGCTGCAAATTTGGGATTTCCTCTTTGACAGCATACAGCAAAATCCCTGTTGACATGACTGGGACTCAGTGTTTGACAAAACTCTTGGAAGGCTCCAGCCAGAGCCTGGCTCTGAGTCTGCACTGAGCACACAGCAAGGGATGCACGAGCAGCCTCCATTCGACGAGCTGGAACTCAGAGCTGGAAGGAAGCAGGTACAAACCTTGGCCTGTTCTCCCTGCCCGAGCAGAGGGCTGGGCGCCAGGAACGCGGGGATTTAATCCTTACACCAGCAGTGTTAGTTCAGCGCGCTTTCCGTAATCCATCCCTAAGCACGAGCCTAGATGTGGTTTGACACCTTGAAAAATGTGCTCGCTGGCTTCCCCCAGCCCGGCACGCCCTCCCGCGTCCTGCTGGGGTGGAGGGGAGCCAGGAGGAGGAGGAGGAGGCTGCAGCCATCCCTGCAGCACTGGTGTTTCCAGGGCAGAGTGCCTGGGATCCTCGGATGAAGCGCGGTCCGCGAGCGCCGCGTGTCCTCGTCCTTTGAACAGCTGCCCACCTTTGTGGTCTTCATCTGCAGAGGACATCCTGCCTTCCTCTGCAGGGAGGAGGCCTGCCCTGAGGTCCCCAGTGCTGATTATAAAATGGAAGGGATGCAGCGTGGGCTGGCTGCTGCTGGCCCATACAGAACTGTATTGTGTTCTGCTGGATTTAGGATCTTCCTCCCCAGCGACCCCATTCAGTATCCTGGGGGCTGCAGGCACGTGGCACAAGGTTTCCGTCGTTACCTGCTCAGCAGCTCAGCAAATTTGGGTTTTTCCATCTGTGAAACAAAGCAAAAAGCAAACCTGATCAGCTCCGTCACTTCATAGAATCATGGAATAGTTTGGATTGGAAGGGATGTTAAAAACCATCTTGTTCCATCCCGTGCCATGGGCAGGGACACCTTCCACTATCCCAGGTTGCTCCAAGCCCCATCCAAGCCTCTTGTGCACTTCCAGATATTGGTAAATATATCTCCCAATCAAATGAAGTTTCATTTCCTTGGCACTGTGGTCCTGGAAGGGAAAGCAGGCAGACATTCAGGCCATGCAAACTTCCAAAGAGAAAGAAGATTATGAAGATTTCATTTAAAGAGTTGCTTAAGAAAATGAGCGGTAATTTTGAATAAAGTTTCTGCTTTAGAAGGGGCAGGAGTTTCTGAGGAGTAGGGCTGAGTTATCTGCTGGCTCTGCCTGCTCAGGTGTCTCTGAGCCCTTCCAGGGGGCATAAATCATGCACTGACTCAAAGCTGAGGCAGAACTCCTGGGGTTTAGCCCAAATATATATTCCCTTTTGTCACATCAGTTCAGCATGAGCACATTTAGAAGCAGGTGGGTTCCTGACATCCTTGAGTGAGGTTGGATTTAATATCCTATCTGGAATCTGGGCTGGGAAGAAAAGTCAGGCAGACCCCATGCCATTGCCTTGTCCAGGCCAAACAATTTTGCTGACAAAAATATAAATTGTGCCCTAATTTTCCAGTGTAGGTGCTTTTTTGGCTTCCCACGTGAGAAAAGTTTTGGAGCAGGGTGGTGCTGCTTCCCAACACGTGTGTGAATTGGCTGTTCCTGCCCTTTGGAAGGAGAATTGGCTGCACGTCTGTCTGCTTGGGTTTCCTGGGAGTGGCACAGATAGCTCATAGTTTCATTCTCATTTAAAAGTAAAGCTGATTTTAGTGAGCAGCATCTGGAGACAAATACTATTCTCCTTAGGGTAGCTCAAATTCTTCTTTGGTGAGAAACAGTCTTCTAAAGCTGTAACTTGGAGTGTCTTGTCTCAAAGGTTGCATTATCAGTGCCAATCTGGCCTAATACTTTTTAAGTCAAACTTCTCCAGAGAGCATTTGAAACCTTAAATTAAGACTTCTTTCTTTTATAATCTGCAAAGCTCCTTTCTTGCTAGAATCTGCATCTGCCAGAGTTCTGTGACTTAAATCTCCGTGAGATGCTTTGCAAATGTAGAAGCCAGCATTCATTTTACACCTTTCATAGGGATTTTGCAAGTTGATGTATTAAAGGGAAGCAATGAAATATTCTCTTAGGCTAAGGTCTTTAAAAGTATCTAACAGAGTAAGATGTCTGAGCCCACTGAGCTTTACATTCAACCCTTCAAATTAATCTTTCTCACTCCTGTGTAATATTAAATCTGATTAATAGCTAATGCATCAGCTCTGTTTAAGATGCACATCTGTTTGTGTGTACGCACAAAGAAAATATTTATGTCCAAATTCTTTCTCAGGGGCGTTTAAAATTATTTTCTACTGAATTGAGTAAGGTCATCTGGCAAAGCCGAGCAGGTCATCAATAATTAATCCAAGCAGGCAGAGCTGGGTCTCAGGGTGCTTGCAAACACCCTGTTAGACTGGATAGTTTGGCAGAGCAGGGGCAATTCTCAGATTTTCTCAGAAAACAAGCAAATGTGCGTTTAACTTTTGAGGGGGAGAGGGAGGCTTTGCTTTTATTGGAAACAGCTGTGCTGTGCTTGCACTGCAGCGCTCGGTGCATGCACATGTACAGGCAGAGCTTCTGGTCCCCCAGTGCAGCCCAGCGCAGCCAGGGGGTCATTGCACTGACACCAGCATGCCTGGCATGCATGGCTCATTTCCACCCTGTGCTCACAGCCTGCAGGAACACGGGGGGTTGGATTTAGCTCGCTAAACTTTATCTAAACTTCATGAAAAGTTAGATTCTTTACACCTAACTCTGTCTGTCCAACAACTGGCTCTGGGGTATGAGCTTGTCATCTGGTTTAAATAGAGTCAGTGGGGAAAAAGAATCATCTCTCCTAGAGGTTATTTCCTATCCAGACTTGTTATCTAAGAAGCTTGGATGAACATGGGATGAATAAGAAGGGGGAAGAAAGTTGGTGAAGGGTCGGGAGCACGAGTCCCGTGAGGAGCAGCTGAGGGAGCTGGGAAGGGGCTGAGCCTGGAGGAAAGAAGGCTCAGGGGGGACCTTGTGGCTCTGCACAACTCCCTGCCAGGAGGGGACAGCCGGGGGGTCGGGCTCTGCTCCCAGGGAACAGGAACAGGAGCAGAGGGAACGGCCTCAGGCTGGGCCAGGGGAGGTCAGGGTGGATATCAGCAGGAATTTCTTCATGAAAAGAACTGCCCAGGGCAGTAGTGCAGTCCTCATCCCTGGAGGGATTTAAAGGACCTGTAGGTGTGTTACTTGGGGACATGGGTCAGTGGTGGCCTTGGCAGTGCTGGGGGAACAGCTGGACTCAGGCCTTTCCAACCTGTGATTCTGTGGTTGTGTGTGTACTGTCCCCTTTGCCCGTGGAGTGACCTGTCTCTCCTGAGCAGGAGGCTCCTGAAGAGGCTCAGGAGACCAGCCTGGGCAGAGCTTCTTGTTTTTGGGCAGACAGCTCTGGGTGAAATGGGTCTGGGCCAGCCTGATGGGAAACCTCAGGGGACTGAGGGTGAATGTTCACCTCTGCAGTAGCAGAGAAGCATTTTATGCTCTCAGATGTTTATCTGTTTCCTCTGGCTGTTCTGGTGGGCCTAACAGAGTACATTGCACAAATACCACCAATGCATTCCATCCATGTAAGACGGATTGAAGTGCTTCCATGGGGCTGAGGATGGCAGTCCCTGCTGCAGTAACTCCCTTCCACTCGTGTCTTCTCGGGAATCAAATCCAGCATCCATCACCCAGCATGGAGCCAGGCTTTCGAGCCATGGTGGCTTCACCTCTGGGTCAGGGTTGGATGAGACCGCAGCAGCTCAGAGCCCACAAGATTCCTGGATTATGGGCAGAGAAGAAGGGATCAAAGCCCCTTGAGGCCGAAGGAACTGATAGGGTGTCCCCTCATCCTGTGCCCACCAGATTCCAGCTCTCCCTGCCGTACCAGCTGTTCCCAGGACACGTGTGCAGCTGTTTTGGGATTAGCAGGCTGGGAACCAGTCCAAAACCAGATCAGGCCTGTGTGCTGCTCCCTCTCCTCCACCATAATGCTGGTATGCACACTTTTAAAGCCTGGCCCCTGCTGAACTGCTCTGGCTGTGCAAGATGAGAGAGCTGTGCAGTTTTGACAGGAAAATTGCTGCCCAGATGCCGGAACACCAGTGCTCTGCTTGTTTAAATATTTGTTCAAACCAGCTTGACTTTCCAGTGCGTTTTTCCATGAGGGATTTTGGAGGTAAGGGAAAGAAGTCAGTACTAATAAAATTTCATGCTCTGGTGTAATGACATGAGAGCATTTAGCCAGGAGTACCCTCTGTCCCAGCAGCAGCGCTTCACATCACGTCTTCCCATCACCATCCTGCCTTCCTTCGTGCCTGTTTCTTACTGTCTAGATGTGTGTACATCCTCTCCACAGATTTTCAGGACTTTCAATCTGCAGAGCCCTTAATCTGGCGTGTTCACATGTGCTGGGTTTCCTGAGAGAGAAAATAAACAGGGATGGGTGGAGGAAAAGAGCTGCCGTCATCGGCTTCCTCAGCGCTGTGCGTTGGGAGTGGAGGGTGCTCTGCATCCTGCAGAAATGCCAGGAGCTGGGAGTGCTCAAGGGTTAATTTGCAATCACCAGTGTCATGCCTGTGGAGAGGAGTATGGGAAATACTTGTGCTGACTCTCTCCCAAGCATTTTATGTGAAATCCATGGGGTTTTGCTCCTGCCAGCCTCCAGCTCCCGGTCTGTTCTCTCACCTCTGGTCATTCAGCTTCTTCATTTTGACAAAGCCCCTGAACCTCTTCATGTCTGTGGTTATAATCCCCGTTTCCAACCTATTCCTTGCTTCCCAAAGTGATGTCCTGCACCAGATCTTGGCAGTTTAAAAAGACCTGGTGGAAAACCTGGTAGAGCAGAGTGCAGCGGGGTCACCAAGCACTCCTCATGCACCTCTTTTAGCCCTACCAAGCGCTCTCAGCACCCTCCTCTAAGCGGTGATTTCTGGAATTGTGTCTCTGAGATCTTAGGTTAGAGCATCTCCATGCAGCCAACTGATTAGAAACTAACAAATTCCAAATAAACACCTCCAATTAAAATTTTAGCACATGTATGTTTGAAAAATACAAGTGTTCAGCCCAGGAAGCATATTGAAATTCAGAAAAACAAGGATCTGGGGAATGGCAACCTTCCAGTGCCTAAAGGGGCTGCAGGAGACCTGGAGAGGGAATTTGGGTCCTGGAGTGACAGGATAAGGGGGAGCTGCTTCCCACTGCCAGAGGGCAGGGCTGGATGGGATACTGGGCAGGAATTGTTCCCTGGGAGGGTGGGCAGGCCCTGGCACAGGGTGCCCAGAGCAGCTGTGGCTGCCCCTGGACTGGAAATGTCCAAGGCCAGGCTGGATGGGGCTTGGAGCAGCCTGGGCAGGTGGAAGGTGTCCTTGCCCATGGAATGAGATGATCTTTAAGGTCCTTTCTAACACAAACCATTCCATGATTCTGATTTCTAGCATTTGGCAACTTAATTTCATTTTACTTTTAGGTAAACTATGCAGAAGGATAACTCCCTATGCCCTCAATCTTATGATTGTCCACGTGTTGAGATGCATTACCTGGAGGAATGTTGGACTTCAGCTGGTTTATTCTGCTCAGTTACAACTACAGCAGTTTAACATATATGGGGACAATTAAGTTGCAAACCCACAGACTTCCTTCAGGTGTTAGCAAACAATTTGGCTGTAATCTCTACACGTTTGTGGATGCTTGGATTTAAATGAGTCACAATTAAACACAATTAGTGGTGTGTGAAGTTCTGGGAGGCAAGAGAAGAGCAGTGGAGGATAGGATGCTGTTTTGTGTGACACAGGTTTGCTTTGCTTGGAGCTCTCCAAAATCCAGTCTTTTAACCACAAAAGGCCTCTCTTCCTATCCCAGGGATCTGTCCATGACATGAGAGGGTCCAGGTATGGGGTTTCTTGGAGTTCTGGGAGCTGCTCCAGCCCTGGGTGCTGTTACTGACTTTGGTGCAGCTTTTTCTCTAATGGTATGATCAGGAAATGTGCTGTACAACCATCCCTCAGCTGTCCATCAGGGACCTGTCAGTCACTGTGATTTATCCGGGTATTCCATGCCAAACTGATTAAATTGCATTCACAATTGTTTCACAAAAGAAAAAAAAGAGAGTTTCACTCATGGCAGCAAGTCTAATGATTGCATCTTTCCAAAGCAACCAGCAAAGGTTACAGTGTCTGTTTGCATTCCTCATAAAGAAAACCTTGTTAAACCTGGTCTTGCATATTTTACAGCCGTGGTAAGAGCCCGTGAAAAATATGCCGCCAGGAGAAATGGTCTCAGGCTTTTTTATCTCATTTTACGGAGCAGGAGTTGGTGCTGTTTAATCAGGGAGTTGGTGGGAAGTCTGAATGGTGAGACAGAGATGCCTTGGTCTAACAGAGGGTGAGTTGTGGGGGGGTTTGCTGTGTGACAGAAGTGGTGCTGCTGGGGAGCTCGGTGGCACAGCAGAGCTGGGATCAGGTACGCCAAATGACTGCAGCTCTGTGGCACTGCAGTGTGGGATCATTTGTCTTTTTCAAAATCACTTTGGTGCCTTGCTTTTGCCCTGCTTGGTGTTTTTCCTACCTCCCCCGATTTCCAGAGGGCTGTGTAAGAGCTAATTTTAACCTGTGATACCGATCAGGTGTCGATCAATCCCCATCTGCTCTCGCTCTCTCAAGTCAGGTTTCAGCAGGTCTCAGATTGAGCTGGATCCCGGCGCTGTTTCCATCCCTGTGACCACGACTATCCAGTGTCAGCTACCTCCCCTTGGGCTTTTATCTGTTAAATATTTTGCCCATGCAGTAACCCAGCTGTTTCCTTTTTTGTTCCCCGTATGTTTTGCTGCAGAAGAGCACAAGTGAGGTGCTGGGAAGGCCGTTCCAGACGGTGTGTGAAGCTTCCTAGGACAGCATGAGGGGAGGGTCTGGAGCTCAGACATCCCCGCTTAGCTCCTGGCAGGATGGTTTGCTCCCAGCTCGTACAGACTCTGTCACAATCCACGTTCTGCAGGCCCAGTTCCCTTTCCAGCAGTGATTCCCCGTGACAGTGCCATTGGGGCTGGCTGACAGCACCATCCAGTCCTCTCCTCAACCCACAGACCACACCTGGAACCCTGCCTGCTGTGGGAAACAAAACAATTCACTCAGAGTCTGTGGGTTTGGGGTCATCTCTCTATCATCGTTCCTCTCTATTTGCTTCAAAGACTCTTAGTAGTTCCGAAAGGACCAGGCCAGCCAGCATAGATCCCTTCATCCCTCGGAGATGTTCAGCTGCATCTGGTGAACCATCCCAGAAAATGGCACAGAATTTGGAACAACTCAAGGCCATTCCTGATAGCTGAGTCTAGGCAGGGAATCCAGCCTGTCAGAACAGGCTTATCCAAGTGGAAATCTGACCCACAATCTAAGTGAACCTTCTTACTCCTGCAGAAGCTGATTTTTTAAATCAGCCCTTTACAATTTGGTTTTATGCTTCACCAGGAGGAAGCCATCACTTTCTAACAGGCAGTACTTCTGATACTGGAATTTCCCTGATAGCTGGAGCTTCTCTCCCCCAGTGAAGTTAAAATTGCCGAGCCAGTTTCCTGCAGCACCCTGCTGCTTCCTGATGTCTCCAAGGGCAGCACTGATCCGAACTAACCAGTTTAGTATGGGCTGAGGGCCTGGCTCACGAGGAGCCACAGAGCTGCTCAGCTGCTGCAGCCTGGCAGTGATAAATGGCCCCTGGGAGAGGAGGATGTTTGGTCACCCCTGATGGACACGAGTAACTGGGGCCTCAGGACCACTGTCTGAGCTGCATCACGTTAAAAATGGTTCATATTGTTCATGTGCTGGGATGCACTGATCCTTTTGGGTGGCTTTTCTTTTGAGGAACGTGTTCTCCTAACGTCCCCCTGTGTCCCCATAAGGACCAGGAAGGACCACCCTGGATTTCAGAGGGATCCTGTGCTGGGCCCCTCCTTTCCCTGACCCCTTTGTAATGCCAGCAAGGTGGCCACCAAAGGCAGTGCAGAAGTGTCACATTTCACAGTGCCATGGCCAGTTTGGGCTGGAAAATTGTGCTCATTCCAGGCCGTGGTGCTCAGCCACTCCACGGAGTCCTGCTTTACAGAAGAGTGTTTCCCAAGGCTGTAGTTGATTTTTCACAAGCGAGTTTGTGCGCTGGCCAGGAGTGCTGACAGCTCAATGTTCAGCTGCAGTATATAATTTTCTGTCATTTTGATTTATGCTCTTCTCTGCAGCCAGAGTCCCATGTGAGAAAAAAAATCGGAAGGAGTCTGTCCTAAAGTTAGCTCAGTGCTAACTTCTTCAACCGACCTAGTAAATTAAAGATATTTTTAGATGATTTTTTTTGTTTATTTATTTCTGGAATATGAAAGAAGAAAGCATTAGAAAGTAACCTTCCCTGTCAGTTCTGTGACCTGCAGTTGCCGTGGGGTTGCTGTCACTGAAAGAGAAGCTGAGCTGGACCCATGAGACCAAGATCTGCTCTTGGCTCAAGCTTCCACCTGCACCCAATGACCTTGTCCAGGAAGACTCTGACACATCAAAGCAATGCCCAGGACATCAGGGCCGAGCTCCAGAGCACTTCTTCCCCTCAGGGCACCTTAAAACTCTCATTGGCTGGTGTTTCTCTTAGGAAAAAGCCCAAATTCCCCAGAGAATTTGTGTGTAGAGCCGTGGTCTCTGCTCCTTCGGGACAGCAGAATAAGGGCTCATCCTCCAGCATCTTGGGTTTGCCCAGAGGTTTTATGGCACGGCTCTCTCTTTTGCCTCACTTCTGGCGCCCAGACTTGGGTTCCTGAGTTGTTTTGCTACATTTGGAGCTTTGTTTCTTGGCATTAGAGTTTGGGGATTATTGCTTGCAGTTCCCTTTCGTCGGATGCTTCAAGAGCAGCTCGGAGCCAGAGTGGGGAACAAACCCATCCCTTGGCTGTTTTTGTGAGCCACAAAATGCCTGTGAGACAAAGGAAGGGGCCACATGAAACAGGAATTGTGGTGGCACTGACAGGGACAAAAGCTCCACGCACAGCCCTAGGAAAAGGCAGGAGGGCAGGGAAGTGTGTTTATTCCAGCTCTCTGCTTTCCTACAGAGTTCAGACAACTTTATTTATTGTGTTTTAATATTAACTTGAGTGGAGTGTGTTCTGATCCCGTGGTATTTGTGCAAATGGGTAAAAATACCTTATTTCATATGTACACATATCCACACACACCCTATTCACAGGACACATTAAGTGTGTACAGGACTTTTCCTTGATAACTGGCATTTAGCAGCTGAGTTACAGATGGATTTCTGTGTAGTCAGCACAGATATTAATCACAAAATCCTTTTAATAGATCAAAGCGTGCTGTGTAATTGAAAATTTCTTGTAGAAGCGTTTTTTTTAAGCAGTTCTTAAAACTTTCTCCTGATGTGTAATCGAGGAAAGGAACATTATTCAGGGTGTAAAATGCAAAGAGAAGTTTTGTTCGTTGCTTTGTTGTTTAGTTCTCCCCTCAAATTAAGGATTAGTGACAAGAAATTGGTATTTTACTGTATGCCCAGAGTTATTTTTGTGTTCATCAAAGCCACTTGGTTAAATCAAGAGTGAACAATAATTACCATTGAAAGGATGGATACACACTGGATTTTTACTTGCTTTATATGTGAAGGTTTTTCTCCATCAGCAAACTCTTCTTCAGTTGAGAAAAACCTAAAAAACATCATCATTATTATTCTCATTGCTCCCTAGCCCTGTAACAAGATGGAATTTGGATATTTAAAGAAATACCCATCCACCCTTTAAATAAGATGCAGAATCTGTTTCATGGAGCCTGGTGCTGGGCATGGCTTTGCAGGTGACACAAGGAAAGCTGAATATCAGCTGAAAATATAAAAATAATTTATTTTTCCTAGTCCATAGAACAATTTTGCAGCAAGTAAAGCCTCAAGCACACAGTGTGGGCTTCCAGAAGAGGCCAAGCCTTTGTGAGGAGCTCACGGGCTTGGACATGAGGAGCACGGCTGAGAAAAGAGCAGGAAGGAAACAGCCCTGGGGAGCTTCAGTGCTGGGACTGAAGAAATGATTTGGTGCTTGTACAGACAAGTGCTCACCAAATCCTGCACATCATTAATAATAATAATAATCATCTCTCTGCCTCCCCTGCATCCGATGGGAAATGCATCATCCCCGCGGAGAGGCTGTGCTAAATAAAGGTTTGCCCTTCCCAGGGAGCAGCGGAGGTGGGAGGTGGACATTTGGGCTCCCTTCTCTTTCCCAAAGGAAGGTCATTAAGTGTATGAAGTACATATGTTTTCCCTTCAGCAGCTGTTGGGTTTCTCAGCCCAAGAGCCATAACAGGACCATGAGGTTTGGAAAATTTCTGCCTCCCACATCTGCCCCCCTCCCCACCAGCAGTGCTGCCAAATCAGCAGAATGGGATTGTGCAGCTGTGCCTCGTTAGGCCAGTGCTGCTAATTAAGTATTGGCAAAAAATGGGTTCAAGTCGCTCTGCTTTGGGGTGGTGACTCGGTGGAGCGTGGGACTGAACCTTCTTCTGCTGGTGCTTCAAAATTAAACCCTGGCAGAACCTTCCTTTTCAGTGAAGTGGTGTGAAGACTTTCTATGTCTCTAGGTTGAAAGGGAATTGTTCTTTTCTTTACCTATTTCTAGATAAAAACTCTGGGAGAATAATTATTTGTGATTTTGTAGGGTCCCAGGCTTGCAGTGAGGTGTCCTTGCAGCGATCCCTGTCCAGCGCTGCTGTTGCCTGGATGAAGAGGTGCCATGTAAAATGCAGTGCGTTGACTTGGACTAGTTAATTAACTAAGGGGAGATTCTCTTCCAGTTGAGGCTTTGCAAAGTTCTGCCGAGCTCGTTTGCACAAAGGACATAGGATCCACCTGGGTGTGGGAGAGAGAAAGGGGAAAAATGAACAGAAGAGGGAGGGATGTGAACCTCAGGGGTGCTCCACCAGCACTGCCTGGCTCTGTGGGCAGCAGCATGACCAGGGGGCCTGTTTGGGATCCTGCCCTTGCCCAGCTGAGCCCCTCTGTCTCCTTCCAGGCCGTCCGATGAGAACCACCCCGAGGTGAAGCCTGATGCCTACGTGAACAACCTGGCTGAGGCCGTGGACATCATCCTCCAGCAGCTGTAAATCCCAGCAGGAGCAGGGATGAGCCCTCACATGCAGCCCCTCCCTGGAACCACTTCATCCTCTCCCACCTCCACCTCACCTGAATGAACCCAGCCCAGCCTGGTCCAGGGTGGTGGGCACTCGCCTTCCGAAATATTTCACATAATGATACTAAAATGACCTACTGACCTCTCATCCAAGGGAACACCAAACCTGCTGGCCTCTGGCAAGCCTCGAATGTCCTGCCCTTGGTGCCTGTGAGGGGCCTCAGCCTCCTCTGGGTGATGCTGGGGGGCTGTTCCCCCTTTTTATCTTTGCTCACACTGGGGATCCAGCCTGGAGGTGGGAAACAGGGAACCCGGGCACCCTCTCATGAATGGATTTACCTGTTTAACCCTCATGTCCTGTGCCTCTCGGGGTGCCTGGGATGGGATGGGGGATGTCCTTGGGGGCTGATGGAGGCCACCAAGCTCTGGGGTCCTGTGTGTGCCTCAAAACCCCTGGGGAGGGGGCAGCCCCACATGCCCTGGCAAGGCGGGAACCGTGGTTCTGCCGGGATCAGCTCCTGGTCCTGCCAGGATCAGTCCATCTGGAGCAGCCCTGGGTGAGGGCACAGGAATCCAGTAACACGTTAGGGAATGACTGTGCCATCCTGTCAGGAATAAACCCTGTCCTTTGGATCTGGCCTGTTTGTCGTCGTGTTCCGTTGGATCTGCACCGGCAGGGATGTTTACAGGACCTGAAATGCTTTTTCCCTACCTGGAGAAGCTGGAGAAGGCCATGGCAGTGATGATCTTTGCCTTCCCTCCGCAGGGGGGGTGTTGTGAGCAGCCATGGCTGTGTGGGAGGGGAGGGGGTGGGTTTCCTGCCTCTCCCCAATAAAATCCTGGATGTGCAGTCCCTGTGCCAGGGAGCTGTGGGGCTGTCAGACACAGCTCCAGCTGAAAATGCACTTTTCACAAGGGCACGTAGTGATAGAACAAGGGGGAATAGCTTCAAAAGGGTAGAGTTAGGTTGGGAAGAAATTGTTCCCTGGCAGGGTGGGCAGGCCCTGGCACAGGGTGCCCAGAGCAGCTGTGGCTGCCCCTGGATCCCTGGCAGTGCCCAAGGCCAGGCTGGACACTGGGGCTGGGAGCAGCCTGGGACAGTGGGAGGTGTCCCTGCCATGGCAGGGATGGAATAGGATGAGCTTTAAGGTCTCTTCCAACCCAAACCATTCTGGGATTCTGGGATTCTGTACTCACTGAACATCCCCTGGGACTGATCCTGCCCCACATGCCTGCTGAGAATCTGCTGCACCAGCTCAGCTCCAGCTCAGGCCCCTCCTGCTGCCAGGAGTGTTCAGCACATCCAGGGCCAGGACAGGCATGAGATTGGCCTTTTTTTCCTAATCAGAATAAGGATTTCTAAAAGGACTGCTCCCTGCCTCCAGGCATTGTCCTTCCCCAGGGATTTTGCTTTCTCTCCCTCTCGGTTTTGGAGTGCAGCTGTTGCAGCGTGTGTGGTAACACCTGGCCATGCTGCACCTGGCAACAGCATGGAAAGGGCTCAAAATGGGTCAAAAAATTAAAAGATTAGGGGTTGTTCCATCAGGTCCTCTGCCCACCCTCAGTGACGTGGTAGTGTTTGCAAGGGTCACCTTTTAGAGGCAAAAGTCACCTTTTAATCAACATATCAGCAGCTCTGCACCCTCCTGGGCTTTGGCAAGGCTATTTGGGCTTTAACCTCCTTCAGATCTCCAAGGGACCATGGAAATAATGCAAGTTTGTGTTACATATATTTAATATATATCCATACTCTCTGGCAGCATGTGCTGACCACTGTCTACATTCAGCCACTGCTCTCTGCATCTGCAAGCAGGAGTTAGAGGAAATTTCCAGCTCTGTTTCCAGCAGTCCCAACAGCTGAAGACAACCCCGCTCACTGAAGGACACCAAAATGATGCTCCCTGTTTCTGGACTGTTGGAACACTTGTTTTTCAGAGCTACCAGCTGGCCCCGGAGCTGCATAGCATGCCTTGGGGACAGCAGGGGAAAGGGGGCTGGGAATTAAGTTCTAATAAAATAAACTACATCTGGGAAAATGACCTTCATGCAATTTTTTTGGGTCTGTTTTTGCATCTTTTATCCTCTGGGTAGTGGTTCAGCCAAAGTGTATGGTACTGTAGTCAGCATCCACACACATGGAAGGATGCTGTACACCCTGGTCAAATGTTCAGGCTGTGATGGATCACTAAGAATTTCTTTTTTATCCCCTAATTCTTCCTTTTTTGTTCTATTATACTAAGCCTATCACTTCAATCTGATTAAGTTTAGGCAGATAAACATCCTGCCATCTGTCATGAAACTTTTTACACTGTTTGCTTGCTGGAGGAAGTGCAGCCGTTTTCCTTTTTGGGTTACAAAGGCTGCAGGGAGATACTGCCCTGTTCCCCCAAGAACTTACTTAAGATCCCCATGCACCCTTGGCCTGCTGTGCGCTCTGAGTTTAGATTTGAGTTTAGGTTTTATTTTAAGCGGCAGGATATTATGTTTGTCCTTAAACACAAAGAAGGAGGTGCTACTTGGCACTTCAGTTTGCATTTTGTTGTTCGTATCTCTGGCTGTGTTACAGCTAAATGACAGGCTGGGGGGGAGGCATGGGAGATGTCCCCCCGCCATGGGGAGCGTGCAGCATGTCTGTCTGCATGCGGATATCATAAAATCTCCATTTTGTTGTGCAACCCACGGCTGGGACACCCTTCCTACACAGACACCCCCAAGGGAGGGTCCTGGTTGAGAGCTTTCCTGACCTCCACCCATTTTTTGGGACATCCCTTCCCACCACCTATGGAGATGCCAAGGAGGAGCAGCCAGGAGAGGAGAGGAGGGGGCTCCATCAAACTCCAAACTCCCAAGCAGTGCCACGACCCCGAGGGTCAGCGATGTCCCCAAGCCCCCCTGGAACCCCACGGACGCGCCCGGCCGCGGGGACAGCGCAGAGAGGCGAGACACGGGCCGGGGGTTATTGAACCAGGAAGCTTTATTTACACAGTAAAAGTAACAAGCAATTTCCTGAGATTGAGCTGCTCTAGTGCAATCAAGTCATGGAGGGGGCAGGAGCAGCCTCCTGGCCCGCCCGCGGAGGGGACACCTCGGGCAGCCCCTCCCGGGACACGCACGGCCCGCGGCGCTTGTGCAATTGCCAGCGAGACTTGGCTACTACAGGTCATAGCTTCAGAAGGCTTTGTTTGTATTCTTCTTCCCATTTTTGTTTCGTTGCATTTCGTTTTTATGGTTGTTTTTTTTTTTTTTTTTAATTTGGCCATCCTCTTCTTTTTCTTTCTTGAACACCGAACCCACACACGCCGCAAAGCACTGCTACAATCCTAGAACATCCTACGTCAGTCTGCTCGCCTGGGCAGCCAGGAGCTTTAAACAATGCACTTGAAACACAACTTTATTGGCCAAACAGGCTATGCTAGCACGTGGAAAAATTACAGTCTATTTTACAAACGCTTCTTTTCGTTGGTTTCTTTTTTCTTAATGTACTCTTTCATAGGACAGGCTCAAAGAGCTACATCTGCAAAACACACAGCTCCTGTGTGCCTGCTAAGACTTTCTGTGTTAAAATCCTATTTTTTTTTTTTCCCGGATGAAGAACCTTTATTGCTGCTGCCACAGCTTTGGTGTCATCCCAAAACGGCTGCTGCCCAGACTGGGTCACACCTTGGACAAGCCACTGAGTCCCTTCACAATAATGAGCCTATTTCAGCTACCTAGCAAGGAACAACATCCCTTGTCTGCATATTCCTTTAGTATCACATTCTGGCAGCTGGCAGGAGTTTGCCAGGGGATTTGGGGGGTTCCCAAAGCATCTGTGTAATAGGTGAAGTCCTTTACAAACCAAGAGCAAGACCCCTAGGGGATGCCCTGCTCTCCCGTTGCGTAGGGGATGGATCTCCTGACACCAGGGGAGCAACGGCACTTCTGACTTTACAATCAACAGGATGTCCCCTGAATCTGAGGCACATACTATATTATATTTAATATTTTTTTAATTATTTATATATATATTTATATATATATAAATCCACAAATGTTTTACCTCTACAGAGAGGGAGAGAGAGAGAGAGATTTAAAAGTAAGGCTTTCTTAAACTGAGAATAAGTACGTGAAATCATACAAACCCAACAAGAAATACCCAACAGAACACCACCGTGGCCTCGAAACTGTCGCTAACTGTAGTCTGTGCCTACGCCAACGTGCCCAGTATAAGGCCATGACTCATTGGAGAAGCGTTTTTAGTAAGGCAAACGGGTTGTGCTGAATGTAAACTGAATGCTACGGCTACGTCCAGGACGGCTGGGCCGTGGCCATTGGCCATTGGCCACCTTCCCACTCTGGGGGGTTAGCATGGCACCAGGAGCAGCCCTTGGAAAGGAAACAGAAGCCCTTCGGAATTCCAGCCCTGGGGATGCCCCAGCGAGAGCCCACCCGGAGCTCTGCGGTGGCAGCCGGACGTGGATTTGGGTGAATTTGCCCTTTGTTGCGCAGCTGAGGAGGTGCCTGAGGCCAGCAGGAGCTGTGAGCCCTGGGACCAGGACGTGTCAGTGGTGGGGAGGGATGGCTGGAGCATCAGGAAGACTCAAAGCCAAGAACTGTGCTGTGAGGGTGCCACTGCAGGGGCACGGAACGAGGGGCAGCAGCCTGGGAAAACACTGGCATAGCTGGACCCTCCAAAACAGGAGAGAGAAAGATTAACCCAGGATATATTTTCTTCTAAGCGATGCAACAAGCGACACTTTGAAAGAGCTGGAGGGCTCCTCAAAGTGAAAAGACATCCCTGTCATCCCCTCCCCGAATATCTGGGGCTCGTCCTGCTTGCCTGGAGGGAGTGGACACGGCCACAGCCACCAGCAAAACCTCAGCAGTGCCAGGACAGGGGTAACAACCGATGGGTTCCACTGTGGTGGGAGATGCCACACACGTCCCAAACCACTGCGGAAAAAAGTGCACTAACATAACCAGAAACGATGAATGAAACCTGTACCAGCAGCTCTCAGCCTTTCTGAGTTATGGACCCTCAAGGCATTGCCAGTGGGGGGGCTGAACCCCATTAAAAATGCCCTGTCTTCAACTGCTCTTGGTATCAATGTTTTTTTTCCTTTCTCGCATTTGCAAAGCTCAGGAAGTGACCCCTGAGCTTGAAGGAACCAGCAGAAGGAATCCAGAAGATGCTGGAAGCCACTTTGTACAGCTTTCCTAGAGCTTTAGACAAACAAACAAATAATAAAAACAAAAAAAAAAAAACCAAAAAAAGAGGGAGAAAAAAAAAGTGTCCTTCTAAACCTGTTAGCAAGTGGACAGCTTATTTTTAGCAAAGAGAATTCATATCATACAAACATAATTGTCACCACATTATCTGTGCTTAAAAAAGGCACAGGAAGAGGAAAAGCTTTCAGTGCTGCTACCTGGATTTTCAGCCTTTTGCCAGCTGACTTTGTCAAGTAACCCCTCCACAACGTGCCTCGGGCAGGCAGCCCTTCACAGTAAAGCCAAAAAAAAGAGGGTGGCAGCCATGCCCTGGGTAGCAAAGTGGGCACAGCTGCTGATAAATGGGTAAACAGCCCAGCCCTGCTCAAAACAGGGTGTTGGGAACCCAAATGAGGGTGGCACCAAGCCTGAGTAGGGTTTGTTTTTTTTTCCCAAAAGAGTTGAGAGTGGGGGCTGGGAAGAAAAAAAAATAGGGAAGGAAGGCATTTGAGCATCCCCACGCAGCACCCAGCGAGCGCTGCTGTGGGTGCCGCTCCACATGGGCCAGGGATCTGTTTAATTCCTCATCAGGAGAACTAAAAATAAAGGAGTAAAAATCCAGCTCTTGCCATCATTAAATTTAAGCAAAACACTTCACTTGTGATTTCCTTCTCACGGCACTGCCAGGGACATGGGGAGCGAGGGGGGTGCCGGGGCTGCACGGGATGGGGCTGGAAAAAAAGGAACCGCGGCCGCCCCGGCAGCCACCAGCCAGTGCTCGGTTTGCAAATCTCAATATTCTGCTCTTCCCTCCCTTTCTCTAGTCCCAGGGGTGGTGGTTTCTCCTTGAGCACCCCTCTCTGAACTAGCACGGGTGGGACCTGTGGGAGCACGGCCAGCGCCATCAGCTCCACCCCTATCCTGGCAAGAGCCAGGTACTCGTGGATTCCGAGCTTTTTGGCGATCCCCGTGCCTGGTTTCCCCGTGGGACAGGCACTTTCCTCCGACTGGCTGATCTCTGGCTACAGTAGTTACGAAGAATTTCAAGATTTACACACGCATGCACACGAATTCCTCTAAATACCTGATGAAATTTTGGCAAAGCTGCTTTGTCCCCTCCAGCTGGCAAGAGGGGAGCAGCGACAGAATCCCACAAACTCGCTGGCAACGAGGAGCCCTGCACGGCTCTGCTGGCAGCCCCCAGGCCCCAGGGCGAGAAGAGCTGCTCCCTCCTCAGTTGTTTTCTATCTGCTCGATGTCGATCTCGCCGTCCAGCTGGAAGAGGCTCTCGGCGCCCGTCCCACCACTCCGCCAGGCCGCCCTGTCCTCATCCTTCCCGGCGCTCTCGTCCTCCTCCTCGCCGGACAGGTCATCCCTGCTGGCCTGGTGGCCGTGGGGCCGGGCACGAGGTGGCTCTGGGACCGGGGTGCAGGCGGGGGTCCTGCCCGGCATCACCTCGGGGGCCGCGGCCCAGGGCTGGTCACTGCTGCCAGGGAGCCGCTGCGAGCCCTCCTCGCCCGTGGTGCTAAGGCAGGTGAGGCTGTTGAAAGTCTGGCGGTTCTGCAGAGGCAAGAAGAGGTGGAGACCGGGGGGAATGCTGAAGCTGGGATAGAAGTTACACCGGGTGAGTTAGGAGGCTTCCCGACCCCAAACCTGAGCTCCCTCAGCCCCACGGAAAACAAGCAAGAACACTCAGCAGGTCCCCAGGAGATGGATGCAACTCCCCACCTCCCCAGCCCTGGCAAGTCCTGTGGCCCCCCTGCCCCTGCACAAGGCAACAGCACCAAAACCACCCCCAGCCTGCTCTGGATCCGTCCCATCATCGTCTCCACCCCATGCATCGCCCAGCTCCACATGTAAGGCAGAACAGAGCTCATCAAAAATGAATGAACATGTCCAACAATTCCCTTTATTAGCCAAGAGGAATTTCAGCCCTTTCTTTAAGTAGCTGGAGCTTGTGTCCTGCTAAACCCTCCTGTGTGATGGCTCATGGCTGTTCCCCTCACGAAAGACCGGGGGAGCAAGGTTGTCTGTTCCCCGAGTCTCCACGCCTGGTTACCCTGGCCAGAAACTTGATTTAGTTTATGTACTGTCACGTCCTCTAAACAGTTTCAAACTCTGAGAATGACAAGGAGCACACAGGCATTCCAAACCCTCTGGAGCAGAGCACGCAGAACCTCCCAGGGGCGCAGTCTGGCCAGGAGCGTGCTCACCTGCCAGGGAATGCCTTTAGCCCAGGCTGGTTTTTAAAAGAGCAAATTAAACCCTCATTACAGAGCGCCAATGGAAATTAGGAGGCCATCCCAGTGGCAGAGTGTGTGCTCTGAGCAGGAGGAGACTGAGGAGGATCTCAGCAGCCTTTGGAGCCTCTCATCAAGCCAGAGTGTGATGGTGCATTCACTTCTCAAACATTTGGCCTGGACACATCCCTTGGGATGAGCCTGAATGGGAATTCAATAAATACCTTGGAGGAAGGCAGCCCCCTCGCCAGCTAGAGATGTTCACCTGCTACTGGTCAGTTCTGGGTCCCTCATGACAAGAAAGAGGGGCTGGAGAGCGTCCAGAGAAAGGAATGGAGATGGAGAAGGGCCTGGAGCACGAGGAGCAGCTGAGGGAGCCAGGAGAACTTTAGCACCCAACAGAGCATTGGTGACACTGAGTGACAGAGCTGCTGCCTGTATCTGCTCTGGCTGGCCCAATTCAGGACCAAAAACACAGCCTGAGACACAACCTTGCTCCAAAACATCCCCACTGGCATTCCCAGGGAATTATGCATGTTTGCTTGAAGGTTTTTTCATTCAAATCCGGGTAAGCTGGGAGCAACCCCACCAAAATAACTTACCCCAGGCTGTAAATGAAGGAAGATCACCAATTTACACAGCCCCTAAGGGAGATGCAGGGGCTCTGCATCACACCCCAATCAGTTCTTAACAAATCAAAGGGCCTTGTGCTGAGTTGGACCCATGGACCATTGCTCAGAGGCTTTGGGTGCTGCACTACCCGATGCACACGGTAAAAAGGGTCACTGCAGAGCCTGTTCTATCTAAACAGAGAAGTTCTTGCTGCCCCAGGAGGAGTTGGCCACTGCCCAAGCTGGGGGAAGCTACATTTCTCATGGCCTTCAGTCTCTGAAACCTTCAAAAACCCACAAGCCCCAAGCCTATGTGAAAAAAGGGCATTTGTTCTTTAATTATGCAACTGCACCCAGTCCTCATGTCATCCTGGTCATATTTTTGAAATCCCAGCCATGCCTCTTGTCATCTGGGTGCTGAGCATGCTACAGCTTCAAGCAGAGAGCTGCACACAGTGGTTAATGGACAACTCGTAATTTCCATTGGAGAAGGCCCGAGGACATAGCAGAAATATTTTCTGAGCACTTCACAGAATTTGCAAGCACATTTCCAACGGTGATGGAGGCACTCGAAAAGCCTACGTCTCCCAAAAGTCAACAGCCCTCTCAGAAGTGCAAATCCCTTCTACAAACAAAACTCTGGCACTTCTGGGAATGCTGACTTTTCTCCTTCTGAATCGAGCTCATTTCCTGGACCAGGCACTTCCCAGGGTTTGGTACCCAGGTGTGGACATGCTGGGCTGCTACAGGTGGGACAGAGCATCCTGAGAGGATGGGAGATGCTCTCCAGCGCTTCAGAGGAAATGAGTGATTCCTGTGGTGGTGAATGGAGGAAGATGCAGACTGGAGAGTAACTCAACAGGTCCACAGCACATTCTTCCCATCCAAAAGAAAAGCGTTTCCAAGCTCGGACATGTCTTGGGGAACAGCCACGAAGTTACTTGACTTTCAGGGAAATTTTGCATTTTATGGGACTTCGGCAAGACAACCAAGCCAACAGCCTCATTTTCCCTGCTCAAATCCACACACGCTGCAGCCCTTGAGTCATTCCAGGGAATGCAAGGGGATGGAAAACCCCTTGGGACGGTCCTGGTGCTGCCGGCGCTGCGGCAGCTGCTGGTGGAGGAAGGCCACGTGCCGAGGGTGCTGGGCAGAGGCGCTCCCTCTGAGGCAGGTTTGACAGCTCAGAAAGCAAGTTTTCACAGGCACTGGCTGCCACAAAATCCCACAGCTCACCTTGCCAGCGGCTGGGGTCAGGAGCATCCCCCCAGGACAGTGATCACCCAGCCAGCATTCCGTGGGCTGGCTGCGGAGCCGTGGTGGATCAGCCACCACCATCAATGCAGTGTCTGTCTGCAGCCCCTCCAGACTTCTTGGCTCATTTTTTATTTAATGGGTGAATTCAGCACGTGCTGAGGTGCTGAGCTGACAAAACTGGGCAGTCAGGTCCCCTACTGATGTCAGAAAAGAGCAGGTTTGGTGGCACAATGCCGCGCTTGTTCCCCATGGCCAGGCAGCCCCGGGCCCTTCTGAGCCCCTCCACAACCTTGGCCTCCAGTGCCAGACAAAAAGGGGTATCAGGCACCTCCAATCCTGTTGGTCTCAGGGAAACTGTGGGAATCCAGCACAGAAGGCTTTTGGGAGATGTTTCTGGCCATCCTGACTTCACCCAGCGAGCGCCTGTAACGCACCTTACACCCAAACCACCTTTACAGACCACCAGGACCCATTTTTGACCATTTGAGGTGCTGGTTTTTCTTCCCCAACCCTTCCCAAAGCTGCCTTAATCCAGCGTGCTGGGCAAGCCCTCAGAGAGAAAATGAGGCATGGCTAGTGGATGTACTTGACAAATCATCTAAAAATGCATAAATAAGAAATTCTTGGTCACTTGGAATAAGCTGCAGGGTTGCTCCACAACAAAGCCCTTCTTGCATGCTGGTGACCAAGCTCAGGCTGCTTCTCTTTGCCACGGGGCCTCGTGGTGCTCCACACCGTGCAGGGACCAAGGGGACAATCAGAGAAGGCTGCAGGAACCAGCGCACCCCTCTCATCCATCCTTTTCCTCAGGTTTTCCCTCCCCTTAGGCACATCAGGGCTGGTGGCTGCAGGGCCCCGACAGCGAGCTGGAGAAATCCCTCAGCACATTCCTCCATCTGACTCTCGCCGTGGTAAAACACCCAGCTGCGAGCTCTTCCCCAGAACACGTCCCTGCAAACACGGGGGCTCTACCAGAACAAACATTAGCAGGACTGCGATTCCTGCGGTGATCACGGCTTTCACTCAAACACCTTTTTTTTTTTCCTTTTTTTTTTTTTTTCCACGCAGCCAGGTGATTGCCGCAATTTTCCCGGGAAAGGTGTAACGCTACAAGCTGTCAGCAGCACCGGCCCTACCTCCCGAGCTGTCATCACCTCCTGTTAGCACACTGGGCTACAGTTGCTTCAGAAAGCTGAAAATAAGCCGGTGCCAGAAGGGAAGGGGGAAGCGGGCAGCGCGCTCCATGCGGGAATGATGAGCCTCTGCCAGCCCTCCCGAGCCGGCAAAGTCACCTCCACTGGGGGATTCTCTGCCTGGCTCGGGTTCAAATCACTCTCTGAGGCAAGCGTCTCCTATAAAACACCTTCGGCCGGAGTTATCTTTATATCGTTACACATAAATGCTTTGGTTGTTCGCACCAGGGTAAACCCTGCCTGGTGTTTGTGCCAGGTAGAGCGCTCATCCGTGCTGCTGAGGAGGAGGGACAGGTGCTTGAGACTGGAAAATGAGACTGGAAAATGGGTTTGATTTGGTTTTTAGGCTCTGCAGAACCTCATTATGGCAGCTGCTGTGATTTGGGCCATGCACACACACACAGTCACCGCACACCACTCGGGTTCAAAGCTCTGCGCCGCCTTTAAGGCACCCACAATCTTCTCCAGCTCCATCCCCAGGCTGGTTTCCTGGCGAGTGGAAATGGAAGGGACACGGGGAGGGAGCTGCAGCGAGCACGGCTTAACCCTCAGCCTCCAATAACCAATTCTCCTCTTTATAACGAAGGAGCATCTCAGCAGCTTTGCCAGCAGGCCCAGGCTGCAGCACTGGCACAAGCACATTCCAGTGCCCCAGTCTCACCTCCCTTGCTCAACTTTGGCCTCCCCAAAAAGAGGGGGACACAGCCAGCTTGCCCCAAGGGGCACTGGTGACCACCGCCACACCTGGCTTCCAGTATCAACATTGCCTCTGAGGGAAGGTCAGGGGGCTTGCACCGACCCTGCCCTCCCACAGAAGGAGCCTCTGAGGGATGAAGTGTTGGGAAAGAAATGCTGGAACACCTGAGGAAGGAAAACACAGGAGGCACTGGTGGGGGTGTGAACAGCAAAAGGAGCCTGTGGGCCTGGGGCAGTGCAGAGCTGGGTTAGACACAGTGTGGCCATGTCAGGGAGCTCAGACTCATCTGCTACTCTATTTTCTCCAGAAGTTTAATCTATGGAGGCATTGAATAGTTCACAGGCAGCCCCACAGCCTCCACCAGGCCAAGGTGCTAGAGGACGTGCCTGCAGCAGCATCCCAGAACAGGGGATGGCTCCCTGCCCTGCTCCCAGTGGGTACCACATTCCTGCCCTGGTTTTCAGGGTCTGCCTTCCCGGCTTTTCCCTTCTCACTCACTAAAGAACAACCTTTACTCAGCCCCTAATCCTCATTTTGCAACAGGCACCAGTGCTTATTTGGTGCAGTCGAAGCTTTAGCAGACAATTTTGCTTTTATTCTGTTTGGTGTGAAAACCAGCTTTCAGGAGCAGGCTCAGAAATATCTCAGAATTATCCTCCCAAGTCACTTCACACCACAGTATTAACCACACAAAACCAAAAAAAGCAAGAAGGAGGCTTTAAGTCATTAGTACTGATGCTGCCTTTGGGGCCCGTGGAGATAATTTGGGTTTACTCACAGTTCTGCTCTTGTCTTTGGAGTATGTAGCTGCCTCAGTGACCGTGAGGATGTTCAGGGAGACCCCATAAGTGCAAAAGAAAAAGCTGTTGTGTGACCCCCGCAGTGGGAATCCCTCTGGTGCTACAGAGCCCCAGGGAGATGCTGGAGAGACAAATCCCAGAAATCATGGAGAAATAGAGCGGGCAGAGCAAAGCAGGGAATCAGAGAGCAGTGAACACCACTCTGGGGCTCCACTGTCCCACCCGGGCACAGCATCCCGCAGCATCCCACACGTCTCATTTCAGTCCCAGCACAGCCTCCCAACCCATTCCTACTCACAGTAATAACTGGAGAAAACCCTCATTTCCTGCCAAGAACAAACACTTTTCCTAACAGACACCAAACCCTTTGCTATGAGCTGGAAAAATCCCTTTGTTCAGACAGGTCATTAGTGATCACTGTGTATTTATTTACTTACAGGTCGCCCTTCCCAGCCTTTCACCTCTGCCTTCTCCTCTGCATCCTCTTGGGATCCAGATGCCTGGAGCACTGCAGGCCCCTCATGCCAACACACTCTGCACTGCCAGGAGCCCAGTGGGGACAGTGGCAGCGCTGCTCTCTCACTGGTGGTTTTTCAGTGCCATGGATTTCATTGGAAAAGGGTGAACCTGAACCTGAGTCATCCCCAGAGCTGGCAAAAGTCCAGGATTTGGAGCCACTCATCTTTGGGGAAACTGAGTGATTTGACTTGTCCCAAGTTAGGAGGAAACATCACTAATATGGAATTATTCTTTTTTCTCAGACCTATTGCATTTTCATACTGCATAATTTTCAGCATAGAAGTAACATTTCTGTTATGCCACTGTGGTTCTCACATCGAGGCCTAAATGATAAGGCAGGACCTTATAAAAACTGAAACCAAACTTCATGTCACTGTTTCAGCAGCACTGAAAAGAGAACACCAGCAAGTCAAAGGATAAAACCACATTGTGGATGACCAAAAATCCAGAGTGTGTGGCACCTGCACCCACTGCCCCCACCTACCAAGACCTTCTGCAAATTCGGTGCAGACTTGAACACACCTCACTTTTCTGTCAGAGCCTCGACCTCAGGCTAACCCTGAGCATCTTTCTCTGGAAAGGAAAAACAAAGGGACCTTTTTTATTTATTTAGTATTATGTATTTAGCACCATTTCCTGAAATGCTTTGCCTTTCTGAAATGCTCTGGGAGATTTTTGCAAGGCAAGTGGTTCCAAGTAACTCTCAGTAGCTCCTGTCTAATCCAGTAGCTCCTGGAGTGCTGCAGGTTTTTTTTTGTAAACCATAATGAAAAATACTTTTTGGCTTTTTTGAGCCAAAATGCCACTTTTGAGCATGCTGACTCCGTCAAAGGTGAATCTCTGTGCTTTTCAAAGCTGCTTTTTGGAGTCACACAACATACAAGCCTGGGGAGGGGAGGGTTAATCAGCACGTGGTGAATCAGATGTGCATCCTCGGGATACAATTGGATTTTGTCCATGTTTGGGACAGACACTGCCAAGCTTTGTTTGTGTTCCCAGCCCTGTCCTCCCTTGTGAGCGTGAACAACGGGTGCAACACTCAGCCCCGCATCCCTGGGCCTCGTGGTGGGACGGAGCTGGGAGCAGGGGATGGAGGACGGAGGCAAGAGCAGGAGACACAGCCAGGAGCAGGGGATGGAATGGGATGGAGCTGGGGGAGACCTTAGGGCCCCTTGCTGTGCCTGAAGGTGCTGCACTAGGGCTGGAGAGGGACTTCAGACCAGGGAGTGACAGGATAAGGGGGAATGCCTTCATACTCCCACAGGGCAGAGTTAGACGGGATTTTGGGCAGGAATTGTTCCCTGGCAGGGTGGGCAGGCCCTGGCACAGGGTGCCCAGAGCAGCTGTGGCTGCCCCTGGATCCCTGGCAGTGCCCAAGGCCAGGTTGGACACTGGGGCTTGGAGCAGCCTGGGACAGTGAAAGGTGTCCCTGCCATCTTCAAACCACACAGTTTCTTTTGATCCTCAACCAAAGGCTTTTTCCCACCAAGCCACAAATTGACCTTTGCAGACTCTCATTCCTGTTTATTTATAAAACACTGGGGTTTGGAAGCTGGAATCTCTCTCAGAAGTTACATCAATAGCGAACTATTTCCTGGGATACGTGTGGCATTTAAAACCTCCAGTTTTTTGCCTATCACTACAATTGGAAATATTTGTCACCAGCTCAAGTGGGTGCTGACACCAACAAAGATTGCTGCCACCTCTCCTGCCCTCTCCAGCAAGCCTGAAAGGTGCCAAAATTTAAACAGAAAATCTTCTTATGTGAGGATTAGAGATGCTTACCCCTCAAGGAAAAACCTGGGTGCTCAGAGAGGAGAGGTCCCTTCTCCCACCCTGCAGTTTGAAAACTTCTTCCCACTCAGTGCCAAGACCAGCCTGAAACATTTCAAACTGGTGGGCTGCTTACTTCAGCTCTGGGAGCGTACAAACTCCGTTGTGCATGGATCCTCTTGGAAATTGTCATTATTCCTAAGCTTGGACGGGAAAACAAGGCAGAGGGGCCAGCCAGGCCCCCAGCCATCATGAGCATCACACACTGCACTTGTCTGGAGACCCTCTGGATCTCCAGCCCAGGCTGGAGCTGATTTTAACTCTGAAAACCACAAGAACCACACACTCCCATTTCAGGGGGATGCTCCGGTGATTCCTGGTGCAGATGACTCCATCCTCTGAAGGCACGTGCTCCTCGTAGGGCAGTGAAGTCACCCTGTGAAAGGCTCTGTCTGTCCAGGCAGCCAAGGAACAATGTCAATGGCCCCCTTGTGCCCAGACCCTTCCCACATCAGGCACAAAGCCCTCTCTATAACTCCCCCTCATCAGGCACACCCAGGGCTTCACCCTCACCACCTCCTCAGCTGCTGCCCCACTGCTGCCAGCACCCTCTCATCCACCCGTCCCTCACAGGGAAAAACCTGTTTATGAACTCATAGCCACAGGATGCTCTGCATAAGCCATGGAGATGCAGAGGAATATTGTATTTTAATTGCTCTATTTGTCCTAGAGTAGCTACTCTGTCTCACATACTGCAGGACGTTACATAATACAGAGCTCCACAGAGGAGAAATACTTAGCTACCTGGCAATCCTCAGTGTTCACAGCTACAACCTTTGTAGAAAATTAAATGGATATTAGAGAAAACTCAGGAGGAAAAGACCAGGAGTACAGTATTTGTTAGGAGAGATGTAGCTCTTCAGACTGCCATTTGTCTGAAGGCTCACAGAGGGACTAAAACCTTGAAGAGCCATCAGAAATAGGGCACAAGAGCCACCTCCAAGCCTTGATTGGTTACCAATACCCAGATCCTACAACTGGGAGGAATCAATATCTCATCACATCTGACAATTCCTGTCAGCAGTGCCTTGCATGCCACTGAGATATTTGTGCCTTTCTTTTCAGGGAAAGTTGTATTTTCAAACTCTACAGCACCACCCTCCATTTCCAGCCAGGGCTACTCTTGTCTGAGGTTTGTGCTGCAGGGAACATGCCTGGCTTGAACGAATACATATATACATTAAAAAATTAGAAAAATAGAATGGTTTGAGTTGGAAAGAGCTTCAAAGTCCATTACAATCCAAACTCTGACTTGGGTAGGGACAATTCCCACTAGACCAGGCTGCTTCAAGCTGTATCTAACCTGGCCTTAAACATTTACATATATTCTTTTCTATATATATATAATTTATCCATTTAAAAAGCACATCTGTAGAAAGGATAGCTGTGTTTGGAACCATCCTAACACAAATTGAAACCTCTCAGTGACCACCACATCAAAATTTCAGCCGGCAGGAAGCAGAATGGGGAAGAGATAGCGAGGCCTTGCATGGCCACAGCTGGGGATTATTGCAAATTCCCACTGAGGGTGGCAGTCACTGGTGTGAGGGACGTGTCATGCGTCCCCGGCAGCTGCTCAGAGCCTGGTGAAGGAAGGGAATGTGCACACACCAACATCGGGGCTGGCCTATGGCCTGGCTTCCTGTCAGTGACTCAGCCAAGCCACCAAACCCAATGTTTGTGCTGCCACGAGACATTTCGGCACACCCCGCCTCAGATCCCAGGAAATGTCCACACCAGGATGTCAGAGAGCAGCAGATGTGGAGGAGGGACATGTCCAGTTCCTCTGGAGGAGAATCCACCACACCATGGGGGAGGAAAACCCAGCAGGTGTCTCTCCGCCACACAGCATTCCTGGCAGAGTGTGATTTTATTTTAGAAAATCCATCTTCTCACCTAATTCACACAGATGCTTCTCCGAGTGACTTGCAAAGGAGAAAGCCACTCACTCCTGCCAAAATCAGCCCAGCTGGAAGGACTCCTGGGGTCTAAGCCACCTCCTGTCACCTCGGCGACACTTCTCATCTCCCATTTATTCTAGATGCACCCACACCAGAAAAAGAAAAAACATCTCTCTGGAAAACCTCCCAATTCATGGAAAAATCTGATCCCAACCATTTCTGATTGTGGCCCTCCAGTACAGACACCGTCCCTGGGGCTGTGAGGCCAAGAGCACAGTCACTGGGAAGGAAAGCTGTGAGGAGATTCATTAACACTCTGGCAGAACAGCTGCTGGGATCACGGAGGGGGATGCCTCCTCCTTGGGCTTCTGCTTCACATGGAAAGAAGGAATAAAAGCTGAGGCTGGAAAGCAAGCCCAAACCCTACACTGAAATGAGAGGATGGTTCATGTCCTCGTGTTAAGGAGGTCAGACATGCCAGGCCAGGTACTCTCCTTAGCTGGGGTGAAGAATAGAAACCAGCTCCTTCCCACCTCCCTTGCCTCCAGACTCAGGGTAATTAAATAACACCTCCTCGTCACCCACTCCCCTGACTGAGACCCCCCTGGATCACTCCCAGTTTGAAAGCAAAGAGGCACAGGGCAGAGTTCACGTGCACTTAAAAGGAGCAGAAGGATTATCGTGGTGCCTGTGGCTTTTAAAAATTGTTGCTATTTCAATGACAACCATGTGCATGGTTTGGTTATTGCGCGAAGTTGAAGCTTGTCTGGTTTGGTGCCATGAGTAAATAATAAAGGGAGGGATATGGGCTCACCTTCCCTCTCTGAGCTATGGGAATTGCAGACAGAAGAGACACAACCAGGATTTTGAGGAATGAAAGGCAATATTTTCCTAAGTATTTTCACTCCCAGCCTAAGTTCAACATTTAGATTTCTCTCTTAATTAGCCCGGTTATGTAGCCATGTAATTGCTTCCAGGAGCGGCTCCCTCCCCTCCTGCCTGGCCTAAATATCCCTCCCAGTATGAAGAAAACATTTCTTTCAGATCAGATTATTTTTATTTTGATTATGGTACCAGGTTTCAGGCCTACAAACAGATGTGGTTACCAGCACAAGTGAAAATTTAACCGATCTGCTGCCAGAGCCAGATGCTAATCCAGTATGCAGCACCTCAAAGCTCTGTTCCCACTTTAAAATTAGCACCCAGGGACTCAGGGAAAGCCCCATGTCTCAGTTTCCCCATCTGAAAAGTGCATCCTTTGTGGAAAACTGGAAAGTCCAGCCTGGACACTTTGGCTGTCCTCTGCTTTGCCTTTTGCACGTGAGGTGTTTCTACCCCATATAAACCCAGACCTGAGCACACGTGCAGCCACACAGACACTTGCCATTATTTCAGCTCTTCCTCTGAAATCGCCCAACTTTGCAGTCTCCTGGGCTGGAAGCATTAAAAGCAGCCGGGGGGATACCCAAATGTGCAGGGTTTTCTCGAGCACATTTATTCCCCAGGAGGAATAATTCGGTTATCCTGGCATTCCCATGCCGGGGAGGGCTCTGACCATGCCCCACCAAAGGCAAGAATGTTCCCCGTGACTTGCCTCATCCTGCTCATCCCTCTGCGCCAGTCCTCCCACGCTGAGAGCCGCCTGCCAACGCTGCTCTCCAGAACCCCTCAGCTCTGAAACCCTGGCCCTAGCACGGCTTTGCTTTCCTCCCACTCTGCCCCAGCCCTGCCGCCCCACGCCCAGCAGCACATCCCTGCCTTGGGCATTCACCCGCTGCCATGGGCACCTCAGCCTGGCTGGGTTTGCTGCCTGGAAGCTGAAAATATCCATGGGACCTGCTTGGACTGGATCCCACTGGGGAGTTCCTTAGTGATGCTGTTGTTGGTTGTTGGTTGTAGCAACCGCCGGGCGTTCGGCAGCGGCTCCGGCCACCCAGCCTGGGCCAGAGGGACAGCAGGGGCTGGCAGAGGGAGTGTCCACTGACATGAGGGGAGATGCTGCTCCAGGCAATCCCTTCCCCATTCCTACAGAGCTGGTGCTACAGAGCGTGGAGCTTCCGACCCCTTCCTTGTGGTATCACTTCTCCCATAGGACGAGCCACGCCAACACTGAGCCATGCTGGACGTTCAGGCATTGCTTTCTCACTCTGGAAGACGTTTTGATGTGGAGGACAGCAGCCAGAGAAAACACAACTATTCCTCAAGCTGAGGGTTTTCCAGGAACATGGACTGAGCTGCTTTTGGACATCCAAGTGATTAGATTTTTTGTCATCCTTGGATCACCCACCCATGTCAAAGCCACGGCCATCCAAATTATAAACATGTGCCTGGGCTCAGCATCACTGGAGGGGAAGGGAAGCTCCTGCTGACCCTCAGGACCTCCTTGGCCAAGTCCTTTATTCCAAACCAGCCAACAAACTTTCCCCCTTGGACTGATGCAATGGAGAAGCTGCCTCAGAACATCCTCAGAGGGCAACAAAGGTCTGTCCAGCCAGAGCCTGGAGAGTCTCCTCCTTCCCTGTCTATCACACCAGAAAACCACAGAACGGTCTGGACTGAAAGGGTCCCTAAAGCCCATCTGATTCCACCCCTTGCTGTGGGCAGGAACACCTTCCACTGGACTGGGTTGTCCCAAGCCCCATCCAACCATGCCTTGAACACTTCCAGGGAAGTGAAATGATGCTTCTCTGCTTGTACAGACAGAATCAGGGGGCAGTTGTGCTATTCTGCCCTGTGGCTAATAAAATATAACAACACATGTAAGTGGATTTTATTGTCCATCCAGCTTATTATCTAATAAAATAAGCTTGGCATAATAAACATTGTTGCTGTGATTTATGAAAAGACAAGAGCAATCCTCATGTTTTTTGCATGATCAAACCCAAATATGTGACTCCTTCACCCTTTTTATCCTTGAAACTCCTCTGGAGGAGGAGGAGATGATCTCTTCTTCCAATACCACTACACTCCTTCAAACACTGTCTGCACTGCCAAGCACAGAACACCATAAAATATCATGTTCTTGTAAGGCAAAAAGGCACACACAACGTTGGATCTCACCCATATGGTGAATTTCTCCCAGCAGTTTCCCTGCAGACAACAAGGGGATGCCTTGCACCGGACAGGCTTCACTGGCCCCAGCACCACAAAAAACCTTTAGGGCCAACACTCCCAACACAGGTGACTCTGGGATGAAGCACAGCAAGTGACCACATGGAACTGAAACCATGGGGGAAATTTTAAGGCTAGCAGGAGGTGACAGCCCACCCTGGGGGGTGGCCAGGATGCCCCTGCTCCCCACACTGAGAGCCCTGGGTCCTCCACACCCCCCATTATCTCCATTCCACATTGAGCTGATGGTGTCATTGATGTTGTGACTGTAAATTATTGCTGTCGGAAATGTCAAATCCTAAAACTGCAAGAAATCTTATGAGTGTGGAAGGGAAGCATTGTCCTTCAATGCAGCCTCTTGCTCTGTCTTTTGCTAATGTCCAGTCACTTGCTCCAGCAGGGAGAGAACCAAGGGGCAAAATCTTCCCTGATTTGTGCTTCCGATGTGTTACCCGGCTCTGTGCAGCAGTTCGAAGAGGGAGGTTGTGCTCTGTGTTTGCAACTGAAAATGAAACGTGATAACATCTCCAGAGTGGAAAATTACCGAGCCTAAGAGCAAGCAAAGCCTGTAGCAGTAAGAATTCAGCACCTGACAGAGCCAGGGCTGGGTGCCTTGGGGTGCTGCCTTCATCTCCCCATGGCAGGCCCAAGGCTCCTCTCCCGAGCTCAAAAATGTGGGGTTTAACGTATTCCTGCTCAAAACCCGTGCCAGAAGGAAATGATGACGCGGTGGACTCGGTGTGCAAAAACCAGCGCGGAAGAGAAATGCGTGAATTTGCCAAAGAAACCCATTCAGAAGGGAACGGGTTATTCTGCCTGGGCAGAAGGATGCGTCTCCCCACAGCGCCCACATTACTCCTCGTGCCACAGACCCACCCTGGAGGACGCTGACGGCTCTCGAGCAGAGCAGAGAACACCTGAGCGCCTCGCAGGGAGCCTCTTACCTGGGTCATCTTGGCGAGGTCCAGCGAGGGCCGCTGCTCCTGGACCTCCTCCGGCCTCCTCCGCTTGACCCCGACCTTTTTGTCATTGAGCACGCAGGGCTGGGAGCGGCTGCGGGAGAGGCCGGCGGCGCGGCGGCCCAGCTCCGGCGTGGAGGCCGGCGTGCTGCTGGCCGAGGGCGCGCCGGACTCCGGGCACCAGAAGCGGTCGTGCGAGCAAGACAGGGACCTCTGAATGTCCGCCCTGTCCCCTCCGGCGGCCGGTTTCCTGGGCTGCCCACCCAGGCGGCCGGCCAGGACAGGGTGCTCGGCGCAGAGAGGGTTGGAGCGGGCGGGCAGGCTGAAGCTGGAGCTCCTCTGCATGGTGGTGAAGCCGTTGGAGTAGCGCTGGACGCTGCCGCCGCTGTAGCAGCGCCTCTTCTCCACCGGCGTCCACACCTTGGAGCCCAGGGGTCTCCAGGAGGTCCCGCAGCCCGACATCTCGTCCGAGAAGGACAGCGAGCGGCACTGGCGCTTGCTGGGAGGCGCGGAGGGGTGGCCGTGGCAGTCGCTGAGGCTCAGGTCCTTGATCAGGTTGGTGACGGAGCAGGTGCCGGCCGCGTCCCTCGGCCAGCGCGGGCCCTCCTCGGCCTTGTCCGCCAGGCAGTCCCAGATGCTGGCGCCCGCCTGCTCGAGCTGGAGTGGACATTTCCTGCTGAGGTCTCTCCATCTGTCATTTTCTGGTCCAGAAAGGAGAAAGGAAAAAAAAAAGAAAAAAAAACAAAACCACAACACACACGCACAGGCATTAGCGTTAATTAATTCCGCGACTCGCTTTCTACGTCCATAAACAAAAAGAGTAGCATATGGGACGTTTTCCAGTACAAATTAATTAACTCTTGGAATATGGTTTCCTGAACTGCCAGCAGAGCGGGTTGTGTGGTGTAGATGGAGAGAGAGACAAAGTGACAGCCCCAGCAGGAGCAAAACTGCTAGGAGAAGATAAAAACATGCCTCTGAATATTCCAGGTTGCACTAGCTAGGGGGAATTCAGCACTGTAAAATGCTGTGGCTATTGGTTATCTATGTGCCAAATCAGGTCTCAGACGTGTGTGGTTTGTCCTGGGCTCCACAACTGACAATTGCTTGAATTTACAGCTGAATTTAAAAAACATGGAATCACAGAATCGCTGAGATTGGAAAAGCCCTCTAGGATCATCAGGTCCAACCATTCCTCCAGCACTGCCAAGGCCACCACTAACCCATGTTCCCAAGGGCCACATCCATGCGGCTTTTAAATCCCTGCAGGGATGGGGACTCCACCACTGCCCTAGGGCTGCTGTGCCAGGGCTGGACAGGCCTTTCCATGAAGAAATATTCCCTAAAATCCAACCTAGACCTCCCTTGGTGCAACTTGAGGCAGTTTCCTCTTGTTTTATTACTTTTTTACCTGGAAGGAGACCCCCACCTGGCTGCACCCTCCTGTCCGGGAGTTGTGGAAAATGAGAAGGTGCCCCCCGAGCCTCCTTTTCTCCAGGCTGAGCCCCCTCAGCTGTTTTTATCAGACTTGTGCTCCAGACCCTTCCCCAGCTTCCCACCGATAGCAAAGAGAGGATTAAGGAGGATGATCTCATTCCCACACACATCCCACTGACAGCAAAAGAAGAAAGCAAAGCACCCTCAGGGCTGGGCTGCCCTGCAAAGGACGGGGCTCTCTGCAGATACACCTTCAACGCTCAGCAGGAAAACCAGGGCAGGACAACCCCACCGGCTGCTGCAGTGGAAAAAAGTCATCAGCCTCTCACCAGTGCCTGTTTTTGCCGTTGGCTGCTGCAAACAGAGCCCAGCCATGCTAGAGAGCCGTTGCTGCCAAGTTTCACATGATTGTATCTAAACCATGCAAAATTTTGGGGGGCTTTTTGGGTATTTCCACTCAGGCAACTGAAGGATGAATTAAAAGCCATGCCCAGCCCGCAGCTGCAGGTACCAGCCCGGCAGGGAAGATGCAACGGTGCAGAACGCTTCTGACTAAGGTTTCAAGTCAGGAGGTCAGATTTGGGGCCCCTTGCACCACTCTTGGCCGATTTTCCCATTTCTCCCTGCCTCCAGCTGCTGCCATAACAGCTCCAGCCACAAACAGCCTGGCTCTGCCCGCAATAACCGCACGGCATTTCAACTGTTGCTCTCCTCATTTCAATAAACACAATGAAAAGTGAGAAATCTGCGCTAGACAACTCCATCTATGTTTAGATCTTTATTATTTTTCCTCTGTACTGTGCTGCCAGCTGAGAGATTTCTTGGGTCAGGTCAGCAGACAAAAGAAACAGAAATAGAAGCCGATTTTTCATGGCAAGCTGCCACGATCCTCTGGCCGGAGACTGCACAAAAGGCCTTGGTGAGGAGGATACGGGACACCTTCCTCTTTCACTCCTGCTTCAGCACAAACAGCTATAAATCTTCCAAACCTGGCAAAGAAAATGGTGAAAGCACCACTATCCCCAGCCCCAGCTTGGGGTTATTTGCTTTTCCCCTTGCACAGTGTGAGCTGGCACAGCCTGGCCCCTCTGAGTCCCCAGCCATCACTGACCAGTCCCAAAATACCAGATAGCCCAGAAAATGGGCTGTCACTGCAAATAGGAAGCAGGTTGCCCTGAAAAAAAATTGAAAACGGAGTAGGCCGAGGGTATAATTATAGAACTCTGGAAAGCCTTACTGAGGAAAACCAGCTGGTTTTCTGCTCAAATTTTAAAGATTCCCATCCTGCGCACATTGATAACAATAATTGCACTGGTGCCATTGATTCTGCTGCAGGTAAACATGTATTAATTTTCTTAAATTACACATCCAGAAATCTCAGCCTGGTTTTTACCCTGAGGCAGTAATTTGTTCCAGGATAACACCCACCACGAGAACCCCTTGGTCTGCAAGTGGCTGGAAAACTCTCCTTTGCCTACTGGAAAACAAAGGGACAACGAGAGCACACTGTAAGTGCAGCCTGAAGGGCTCTTGCCCTGCTTAAACAGGTCCCTCTTGGCTGTTAGTGCCCCTGGATGAAATAGCATCTTACTTCTGGATTTTGACTTAAAACTGCAAAAATAAACACTGACACCTTAACAAAACCCAGCTGTTCTCTCACAAAACCTTCGCCGCATCAAACAAACCCTCGAGGCGCTTGTGGACTGGAGTCACATCCCAAAGCTGGGCAGATGGGGACTGTACTCCACCCCTGAGAGCTTTGCACTGCCCCACAGAGAACAGGATTCACCTTCAGGGCATCACAGGCAAGTTTCCAAAGGTTGGGCTCCAGGTTTTGTGGGAGCAGCGCACGGACACATCGGGCACTCTGCAGCTCAGTGATGGCCCGGGGCTTTTTAAATGACTGCTGTGCTCCTCTGGTGACACAGAGTAAATTTTAATGACCACTCGTAACGACAGAGAAGGGTGTAAAACCAAAATGCTGACACAACTTTAACTACAGCGACACAAATGTGCTGCTATAATATTTTTACAGTTCCTTTTTATACATAATGCATGATCCTTCTGCTCAAGTTTCTTCTACGTTCTTTTCCCATGAAATAATTTACATTAATACATAATTTATTATGGCAACTTGTAAAGCAATTAGGGGTTTCAATCAATTTTTCTTATCCTTTTTGGCAGATAAATTCTGTTTGGAACCTAACCCAAACATTTGTCTGCACACAGGTGCACATCCAATTCCGGTTTTTTTTGTCCCATGTTGTTCGAGTTGAATTTTGGTCTCACAGTCCCTGTGCACAGGGGAAAAGGCAGCCTGCATTTTGCACTGGCCCCTGTTTATGTTCAGGAGATAATTTCTAAGTGTGGAACACATTTAGTGGTTGTAATTAGCTGATGGCAGTGCCAGGGAGCTTTCCTAGTGCAGAAATAAGATGAAAATACGATGGGCTGAGCTGTGCTTCAATGGGGAATGAAAACAACAGCCCCAAAATCTACTCTGGAGATTAAACACATCTGTGGGCTGTGGGCTCCTTGTGCCAACAGCCTGCATGGGGGATGGAAAACCCCGACCTCGACAGTGAAACGTGCCCAGCTTTTCAACAGGATCCTCTGGAGAGGTGTTCCTGCTCCAGCTACACCTCACCAGAACTCCCCAAGCAGCTTTTTTCTCTTTGCAGGGTGACTGTATTTGAATGTGCACCAAGATGCTCTACACTGATGGCCTCTCCAAAAGAACCCCGAAATTCCAGAAAACCCTGGTTCAGAAAGAGGCGGCATGCAAGCCTGGCAGGTGCTTCAGGATGCACTCAAGGGCCATCACCCCCATGAAGGGGTTCAAGGTTGCACTAGATGATCTTGAAGGTCTTTCCCAACCTTAATGATTCCATGGGCTGGCTTTTCTCCTGGTTTCTTGGCTTTCCTCTGTCACCCAAGGATGGTGAAAAGCCACTTCCAAGAAAGAGCTGTGCAACAGCGAGCCCAAGGCTGCAACCCTGCCCTGGCACGCTCGGAATGTTGGTGTTGCCCAATGTGTTGGAGGAGTGATGTGAGAGTGCCAGAGGACAGACAAGCTGACCTGTGCGCCCCATCCCTCACCCTGCCCTGCCGCAGCACTCATGGGGGATAAACTCTGAGAGAGCCCTCCAAGGGAAAATGGAAATTATGGCTGCTTTGAGAAAAGCACTTCCCAGAGGATGAGTGCAAGATCTGTCCCCAGTGGGCTCAAAGCCATCCTCCTCCTCCTCCTCCTTTTACAATCAGGGCCGGGACTGGGATCCTGCAGGTGCAACCTCGTCACAGCCTCAATAAAACCCTGCCTGCAGCTTCCCTCAGAGATAATGTCGTGCTTACACAGAAAGCAGGAGGTCACGGCTGTCAGCACACACCTACTGAGCTGCTCTGACTAGGCCAGGTTGGACAGGGCTTGGAGCAACCTGGGAGAGTGGAAGGTGTCCCTGCCACGGCAGGAGGTGGAGTGAGATGATCTTTAATGTCCCTTCCAATTCAAACCATTCTGGGATTCTATTATTTTTGACTTCCTCTACTGGAATTTTTCTGTCTTTGGGTGGATAGCAAAAGACATGGGCAGGGACACCTGCCACTGTCCCAGGTTGCTCCAAGCCCCCTCCAACCTGATCTTGTACATTTCCAGGGACAGGGCAGCCACATCTGCTCTGTGCCAGGCTCCCACCACCCTAAAGCCACAATTTTTTAATATGTCACCTTTTTCTAGCACAGTTGCTGCTATTTTCATGGGGGACCTGCCACAGAGACTGCTGAGGAAGGAAAGAGGAAAAAAAGGAGGCAAAAAAACCCCCCAAACTATCCATCAACAGGACAATTCTTACACTCCTGGGTGTTTCAAGGACATGTGAAGGAGAAGGGAAAGCAGTTGTTAAATTTATAGTTTTAGGCATTTGACCTTTAATCTTCCTCCAGGCAAAGGATTATATAAAGATAAAACCCAATCTTTTTACTACTATTATGATTTCACTAGCAGAAATATTTCTCACAAATCTAAAAACCAAAAGATTATTTAGGTCACCCTGAAAATTGGACCTAACCATGCATCATCCAATATATCAAGTCTTTAATAATGTTTACTCAATACACTGAGTTTGGTTACAATCTATGATCCATTTTCAGATTCTTGCAGTGTTTAGTAACTTACAGAAAAAGCTCCAGGGTTTGGATGATCCTGTCCCTGGCAGAGGCTGGGCTTCCCTCTCCCCTGCTGCCCCATGGCCACAGGGTCCAGAAATAAGCTGCCTCCCTGCCCAAAGCTGCCCTCACCCCAAAGGCACCAAGAAGACTCTTTTGTAAGATCCTCTTTTGTCTAAAACCCAAAAAAATCAGCCAACTTCCCTCCAAACCTCCATAGATAGGACTGTGAGTCTTTGCCTCATGTTGTCTGTGCTACCAGTCCAAATTTCACTGTGGTGATTTATCTCAGTGCTTTGCACCGACAGGGATTTGGGCCTTTGACCTGAAATATTCCCCAAGTTTTGCATTTCAATAGTAACTCATTTAAAAAGTCAAGCAAGTTTTCATACTGGATTAGTCTGTGGTTGTGGCCTGCATTTGGGGAAATCAAGAACACTCAGGGAAGATAACTAAAATGAAACCCAAGCCAAGCAATGCCCTCACACAAGGGAAGGACGGGCTCCTCTTGACTGGGCGTGACAGAGACTCCCAAAGGGCAAGCTGAGGTCAAGGAGGTGACATTCAGCTCCCTCAAAAGGAAGATAATTTGGCAGCCACGAAGACCAGCACAGCAGAGCTACGAAAATGCAGAAGGCTCTGTAAAAGCTCCTAAAGACAAGCTGCTGCTCAATTAGGCAGAGACTGCGTATCTGCTGAAGAGCCTGCCAGTGCCACAGTGCAAGACAAAACCATCTGATTTGGGTCCTTTGTTCCTCAGTCATGTCTGAAAGGCAGGAGAGGAGGAACGGGCTGTCTCTATGCCTTCTTGACTTTGAAGCTTGTGATTTTCCTCTAAAAAAACCCACCAATGCTCTCTATCTCCCCACACTCCCAGTGGCTGGAGCTACCAGAGAGCTCGGGAGACATCTCCTGTCAGTGCATGTGCCCGGCTCTCATTAACGCTAATGAGAGCTGTGTCCATGAGGGAAAGGGGCAGCCCCTTTGTCTGTGAAGGATTGGCTTTCACAGCGAGGAGCTTGGCTCAAACTTGACCTACAATGTTAATTGGGTTTTGAGGCCTCGCCCAGCGATCGGCTCCCCGCTACCAATGCAAAGAGCACAACACAGCAGCACATCCCCGGCACTCTCAGTTTTTTGGGATCATCAGCCAAGGCACCAATCCTCCATCCATTTGGGTGGCTGCTCAGCACAAAAACTGACAGCAAGCTCTGACGTAAAAGGTATCAAACATATCATGGTTACTGTCAACGGCAAAAATGAGACATTTTCCTTATTGTTCGAGGTCTGTCCAACCACTTTGTGCCAGGTGGTAGAACATCTTAGTGATAATGCTGTTATTTATTGCTTCCATCATGCAAACAGTCAAGAACCACAGCCTTGGGCTGGATACTCAAAACACAACCTCAGGCCCCAAATGTTTATAATCTCAGCTGTAAGAGTAGCTCTAAACATAAGCAGATGTATCAAAGGGGAGGGGAAAGGAGATCAGCAATTCACTCAGCAATGGCCACAGGGCACAACAGCCACCTCTGCGGAGGAGCGTGGCACAGGTGTGGTGGGGTGGGCACCCCTCCATCCCTCCATCCATGTGGGGCCCCACCCCAGAGTCTGCAGGGGAGCGGTTTTGGAGACATCCAAAAAGTCAGGACATCCTCCTGCCCATCACTGCGAGGAAGAGGGAGCGGAGGTGGAGGAAACACAAAGAGAAGTTTTTATTACTTACCCATCATGCCACAAGAGAAGAGGGTAGGTCCTTGACTCATCTTTGGAGTGTGCTGCAAACAACCAGAAAAACTATTCACTTCTCAACCCGGGCACCAGACACCACCCTGCCTCCAGCCTGGGCAAATTCTTCCATGGCCCTGCTCCAGCAGGGACCAAGGGACAGGCCCAATCAACCTTTCCTCAAGGGAATCAACTTTAATTAAACGCTGTGCAGAGTCTTTGTCAAGGCCTGAGCTTGCTGATCAAGGGTCCTGCAGCCAGCCCTTACCTCAGGGAAGAGCTGCAGTGAGATCCCCGTCCCCAGGACCCCAAAATCAAGAGAAATGAAAATGGGAGCTGCAATTCAGTGGTAATCCTGGATTGGGTAAGAAAGGAGCAGAAGTGGTGTTTTGAACCTCATCCAAGCCCATTAAGGCCTCCCCATCTAGGTACAAAGCAGCTATTTAGCTTTTTTAAGCATATAATGTGTTTCTAAGACAAGGCGTCCTCACCACAGCACATCTGGGGAGTCTGCACTCAGATTGTGCTAATTTGCACTAAAAATAGGGGGAAATGCCACTGTAAGGGTACAAAATAATCCTGGTTGCTTTTCTTTTTTTTCCAAGAATTTTCCTCTTGACAGCATAAGAGACACCATCAGACTTCTAAAAATGAGCATGGATGGGTTCACATATAATAAATCAATACACAGCTGCATGCCGTTTCAGCTATGCCTGCAAAAACACACTTCCGTGCTAATTGTTCCTTTATTATCCCTAAAAATATCCATATTCTGGCTTCTGAAGTGTCTATCCTGGCAACACCATCCCATCTGACCGAGACTTTACATCATCTGAGGGAAGCACCAGCACGGCCCCCACGTTCATCTGCACTGCCATAATTGTGTTTTTTCTGGCATTAGGGCCACTGCACTCACACCTTCCCTCCTGCTCCATGTTTTACATGTTGCCTGCTCACATAACTATGGAATCTCAGAATGGTTTGAGTTGGAAAAGACCTTAAAGCCATTCAGTTCCACCTAGGCAGGGACACCTTCTATGTGTCCAGGTTGCTCCAAACCCCATCCAACCTGGCCCTGGACACTTCCAGGGATGGGGCAGCCACAGTTTCTCTGTGCCAGCATCTGCAGTGCATAATGAGGACAACAATAATAATAACAACAACAACAATAAAGTACTAAATTATGGCACCTGAGCAATCCAATCAAGGATCCCACTTCACATACAGAATGCTGGAAACACTGAGTATGGAAGGAAAGGGAGGCATAAAGCAACTACAGGGTGTAGATGTGGAGAAGGTAAATAAGGGTCAGTCACCTTTGGAGCATGTGCCACTTTTCTAGGCAAAGTAAGGATATCTCCATCTGTCAAGCCTCACCTTATGATCCATCAGCAGAATTAATCAGGAGGCAGAGAGGACAGGCAGCTGTCTCCAAGGAGCAGCCAAAGTGGAGCGAAGATGGAAGTGGGACAAGCCCCAGAGAGGACAGGGGCTGTGCCAGTGCACATCTGTGTGCCAGCCCCAGAGAGCAGACACTGTCTGCAAAGGCAGGAGGGAGAGGAGTCTGACATATGTCCCTTATCGAGTATAATTACCATTTTGTAAGAATTTTGTCTTTATACCAAATTGGGAGCTGAACCAAACAAGCCCACTGGCTATTGGCCCCAGCACTCAGACATTTATTTCCTTTGGGTTTCACTTTTTGGCTTTCCCCATGAAGTCAACAGAAAAACTCTTGCTTTCTTTAGTGGATCAGCCTTCTTGTGATTGTCTACCCCAATTTAACAGTCCAGGCAACCCAGCAATTCACCTTGTGTACCCAGGACTGTCCCTGCACTCCTACCCAGCCCCAGAGCTGCGGGAAGCACTCAGCAAAGAAAGGAGGGCAAAGTTTTGTGTTCCAGCTCTGCATCTCCACCACCTGCCAGCAGACACCCTGAGCACCCAGCCCTTCTCTCTCATCTGCCTCTCTGCAGCCAGTTCCCCTTTACCTGCCCCACACACTTCCCAGGGCCCAGCTGGCACTGAATGTTCTGGCTTCCCCCTTTCCCACCCTGAGCAGCAGCCACAGGAGATGCCGCCTTCCCAGCAGGAGCTAACACTACAGCAAGGGTATTTTTTTAATTTATCAATATCCTTCCCAAATTTCACCCTTTTAAGGCAGGATTTTCCCCTGCCTCTGGCTTGCTCACCTTCTCCTCCGCCTGTCACTGCCAGGGCAGCCTGCCTTCACCCCAGCACGCTGTGCTCTCTGCCCGGGGAGCCCAGCTGGACAGTTTGCCATCCTCAGCAAACCCAGGCATCTGTATTTCTTTTATGTCCAGAATGCCCATGTATGGCTCATCCTGCCAGATGCTTCCTGCTGTGTTCCTGCACGCCCTTATCTGAGACTCTCAGAGCACCCTGCCTTGTGGTGGAGTTTCTTCTCAGACCATGCCCATCCCTCCAGGAGAACAGAGGGGAAAAAGTCTACAACCAGCTTTGCTCTGATGCCTCTCCATCACCCTGCACCTCCTCCTCATTCGCTCTGACCCTGCCTCCAGCTATGTTGGCCCTTATTTCCCCCTACCACAAGCACACTCAGCCCTCACAGCATCCTTTAGTTTGTTTGCTGCCCCTCATTTGCTTTTTTGTTGTTGCCTGCTCCTTCAGCATGGTGGATTTGCACCTCTCCAGGCTCCCAGAGAAATTAAGTACCACAGCACTGCCCTTCAACATCTCTCACTTAATCCTGCTTCCCACTTGCTCATCCTCCTATTAATGATGAGCATCTGTTCGCTGTCGGTGAAGCAACTTCTCACCTGGGTTACTCACTGCATTGATTTGATTGTTTTTGTACTGTTTATCCCACTGGGTGCTTACTGAAATCCACACATGCAAAAGCCACAGCACTCCAATCGGTTGCTAATCACCTGCTCCTTGGATATGAATGCAGCTTTGTAGAAATCAGTACTACAAACCATCTAGAGATCCATCCCTGCAGGAAAGAAACCCCTTATTGCAAAGTTACAGCAAAGTTCTTGCCAGTAAAACAGTTTTGAACAGAGATTTCACAAAGCTTACCAGCTCAGTCCTGCATGTTACGGAGTCAGCACCTTTGTTTTCCCGAGTTTTGGTTAAGATCATCACCATGGTAATGCAGTCCTGCCTCGGAGTCCATCAGGGTCCAGGCAAAGGGGGCTGGCAGCTGGGGACTGGCAAAGCTCCTCTTTCAGTCCATGTTCCCCCAGGAGAGGCTGGGCCCTGCCGGCTCCTCGGGGGATGTGCAGGGACAGCCTCGGGGTGTGGAAAGCTCCCTGCACAAAGAGAGAGAGGAACAGCTTCAGGGGACTTCCCTGGAGGGTGGATGCACTGGGCAAGGGGCCAGCACTGCCCAAAAAAACACCCTGATGGTGGTTGTTTGAGGGGCTGTGTTTATTTTAGGACCTTAATCATTGTTGGTGTCGCTCTGCTCCTCATCAGCGCAGAGGTGTTTCGCAGGAGCTGCTGGAAGCACACAAGGTACATGAGGTGATCCACAGGGACCACAAGTATTTCAGTCAAACTATTAAAGTTTCCTCTGAATTCTCCATTTGACAAGGGGACTCGCATCCCCTACACTGAAGATACAAGAGACCCTGAAAGAGGAGCTCATTAAAGCTCCAGGGTTGATCTCACAGAAACCCTTTGTCCCCAGACCAGCTGGGAGCAGATGTCCAGCAGAAAAAGCCTCTCCAGCGTCATTATGGCTGTGAAATCCCCTGCATGCACCTATCCCACCCCAGTCACTCCGTGATTCCCAATCTAGGAAGAGCCCTTTAGGGAAAAGCAGAAGGCAAAGAGTTGCCGGCAAGGAAGGAGAGGCAGCTCCTTGCCCTGAAATCCTACGGGCCACACCATGCCTCTGGATCTTCACCTCTTTCTTAGGTAGTTTTAGGTGAGAAAAGCTAAGGCTGGACGACAAGGAGGCTCTTGAAACAAAAACTGCAAGCCAGCTCATACAGCAGTGCCCAGCCCTGACCATCAGCCCTGCCTCACCTCCTGGCACCCTCCTCAACAGACTTATTCCCTTGTAAAGCAGACAGATTGCAACTCAAATCTGATTACCGAAATCAGCGTTTTCCCCAAATCACTCCCCTAATCCTGTTTCGCTATTCTGCTGCTTTGCAGTTAACGCAAACAACCAGACCCACCGTTTGCACAATCCAAAGAGCATGAAACACTGATCTTGTACCATCCAGTCAGAGACAATTGCGGCATTTAATAGTAATAGATGAAAATATTCCACTAAGTATTAACCCTTACTCCAAACTGATATGCTGCTCTTCCCAGCTCCTAAATCATCCTGTCCATGTTTACTTGGATTAGGGCTTGCAGTGGTGTTAAGAGTAGCTCATTTAAAGGCCAGCTGGCTGGTAAAGAAAAATCACCTTCTATTATTTTATGAGGACAAAGTTCATCCAGAGTGCAAAGCCAAGATTGGGAATCAATACATTTTCTGAAGATTTACTGTTCCCAAGGGTGCCCGGTACAGTCTCCAGCTTTCTGTGGGATATCAGTGGACTCATAATTTACAGTTTACTGGTAACTTCATCATAAACCTCTGGGCAACCCAGTGACCAAATGAAAACTGTCAAATAGAAAAGTAAACATTTCAGAGTGTCAAAATGACACATAATTTGTGAGCAGGGTTGGATGGGATACTGGGAAGGAATTCTTGGCTGTGAGGGTGGGCAGGCCCTGGCACAGGGTGCCCCTGGATCTCTGGATGTGTCCCAGGCTAGGTTGGACACTGGGGCTTGGAGCAGCCTGGGACAGTGGGAGGTGTCCATGGCAGCGGGTGGAAGGAGATGGTCTTTAAGGTGCCCTCCAAACCACACCATCCTGTGGTTCTGTGATTTCTCTCCATCACAATCTTAGCTGTCCCTGATCCTGACAGACACAGGAGTGCTTGCTGCAGTGACAAACTCTGTGCTGGGAGGACACTGGCACAAAGATCAAACAAGGGCTCAGAGCAGCATGGAAGCAGCTAAGCACATTCACCAGGTATGATTTCTTCAGGAATAATTACCCTTCCCTAAGGTGATGGTTAACGCTGCAGCAGCAGACTCGGATACACACCTGGGCAGCAGCAGCAGCAGCAAGTACAGCCAGAGGCTCCCTGCCCTGGCACACCATCACACCTCCCTGCTCCTCCGCATCCCCTGCAATTAACACAACCCTAATGACAGGCAACACAGCAAACTGCTGGCAAGCTGGCAGCCACCGCCACCCCCCAGCGTCGGGGCCGAGGCGCACTTGCAGGTATCAGCAATTTTCCCACTGCTTGGTCGGGTTTTGGAACCATCCCCATGGAGAAACTGCAATAAAAAGGGAAACTTTCCAGTGAAACGTGATCTCTGGCTCTCCATCCTGCCTCACAGGGCTCCTGACGCACGGTCCTGCCCTGTCACATCCTCTCCATGCAAACAAGTGCCATGGGACACAAGCTGCAGAGCCAGGATGGACCCTATTGATGCTGAGGAGGAAACCACTGTGTATTTATAGACTGGATGCTTTCACACACACACATGCTAATAAAAAGATACTCTGCAGGGACCATTAATTACTTTAAGAAATGTATTTCCTCATTTGCAATCAGATAAAGGAACTATCTTCACCATGATGTCAAGGTTAAGTTTAGACTTGAGCCATGGCCACTGGGATTGACACAATCTCCTGAGCTATATTAAACCCCCCCAAGAAACTCCAGTGCACAGAAATCCCCAAATTTTAGCAAACCCTGCTTCCTATGTGGTTCAAAACAGACCAAGTAGAAGCCTCATGTGATCTTTGAAGTGGCAGAGGTGGGAAGATGTTTCTCTCAGAGCTGCTTTCCAGACAGTATCACAGCTATGGAGTGTTGGGCTTGGAAAAATATTAGGTGAAATGATCCAACTCTCATCCACAGGCTTGGAAGGTAAACTCTGGGGAAGAAACGTGCTCCTCACAAGGCACAAGCACAGCCTCAGAGCTGCTCAGGGGGGATAAACAGCCCTTCCCTGCAGGGAGGTCTCACACATGGCTGGTGTTAACACAGCAGGCTCCAAGCACCACTGACAGCCATGCCCTGCTCACCTGCTACACTGAACTGCATGGAAAAGACCTCAAGATTCAGCAAACTGTCTGCCAGATGCTCTGCCATGGCAGGAGGGAGCAGGAACAGCGACCAGTATCACATCCCCATGCCAGTTATGAAAAACTTCCTCACAGAAAGGGTTACCGAGCCCGGAGTGCCCATCCCTGGAGGGATGTAAAAGCCCTGTGGATGTGGCACCTGGGGACATGGGTTAGTGGTGGCCCTGCCCGTGGCTGGGGGAAACAGTTGGACTCCATGGTCTTAGAGGTGTTTTCCAACCTCGCCAGCTCCATGATTCCATGGTCTGACCCCCAGTGAAGATGACTGAGGACCAGCATCACAGAGATTTCCACTTGCTGTGGGATCACCATGCTCTGCACAGAAAACATTCAACCCCTGTCTAGCTCAATAATCCATCTCCTGACATGAAACCTGTTTACAGTGGAAAGGGCACCCGGGAACGAGGAGCTGGAGCTGTATTTTGCATACTGATACATCTCGCAACCAGAACAGTGCCAATTCTCTCAGAATATAAATCACCTGCCCCTGCTGAATTTTTAATGCTGATCAAAGTGAGGAAGCCGTGACCCAAGCAGGACCCCACTCCCTACCCCTGCCCCGGCACCACTCCCTGTGCTGTGCTGGAAGAAAATGGCTGAGCAAGGAGCCACTGTGATTTCTGGAGTTTATTCAATGCAGGTTAGACCCACGTGTCTGAGGAACCAAACCTAAACCCTGTGGGCCAAACTCTGAGCATTATTCTAGGGCTTCACCACCATCCCACTCTCGCCAGTGAAAGAGAAATTCCCTCCACTATGCACATCTTGATTTCTCCTTGCAGTCAGACCACTGTGGGGACCAGGCACAGCACAGCTGGTCGTCCCCTCCCAAATCCTACAGGGGGCTGCAAAGAATTTGGGGAAATAGCCCAAACTGGTGACTGTAATTGAAAATTGTGGGGTTTAAGGCTTTCTGCAAGCATAACACAGTAATATTCACCCAAATTCACCCACTCTCTCCCCATCCTTCCACTTCTTAGAAGTGACTTGGGACTACACTAAATGTCCTCATTGCACAGCCTGTCTCACCCTCTTTGGACAATGCCAAGGAATACATCTTCAATGCCTTGATTTATTGTGCTATGAATTTGGAAAAAAATCCATGGAGTCTACAATTTTCATGTAGCTAAGTCTGGGTTTATTTCCTCACCCAGGCAATAATTTGTCTTCTGCAACAGGGCTGAGTAGGCTCAGCTCTGGGCAGTTTATTCCCCTTGCTTGAGCACTAGTCTATGTCATTAGAGAATATTGAGTTTATATATGGGGTAAAAACCTCCAATAAATGAGAAAGATGCCATTCAGAGCCTGAGAAAAAATCTTTACACTCTGAAAATGCCCCATGGACTAGTCCTGAGCAAACAGGATCATGAGTCAGCAGACGTGACTTTCAAAGGATGAAATTTCCACTGAGGCAGCTGCTTCAGGATTGTCCCCTGGGACTCTGTCAAGAGCAAAGAGCTGCCCCAGGATGCCCAGCCTTGGGAGGAGAAAGGCTGCAGCCCTGCCCATCTCACCCTGAGCCTGCAGTCAGCTCCTCCTGCTCCACAAGGTCTTCCCCAGCTGCTGGAAGGGCAAACGCCATCCAGGACACCATGGCCCTCACACAGTGTTCCACTCCTGCCCAGCTCCTGCATGGCAAAAACTTGTGCTGCCCCGTGCTCCAGGTACTCAGAGACTACCAGCCAAAGAAAAGGAACAAGGAAATGTCCTCCTCTGCCTCCTGCTTGCATCCAGATGAGGCTTTTCCAAGGCTAACGAGACAAAGACACACTTTCAGCACTAATTAGTAAGTAAAGGACTTGCACATAACATAGCAAAGGGGGAAGCATGGCTCCATAGGTCTGCACAGCTTCAAGAACCATAATCAGCTCAGTGCTTATGACTAACAGCTTCACACAGGAACACCGGTTCTCACCAACACAGCCCAGAACTCACCTGTCCTGCCAGTGCAGGACAGCCTGGACGGAGCCAACATCTACAGCCACGCTAGTAAATCCACAGCCAGAAGGAGCTCCAGTTCTCCCATGACAGCACCCACCCCACAGGGCCACCTTAGGAACCAAAAATGCCACGTGCAGCCACCAGGGATGGCCACGTGCAAGCTGGCTCATGGAGCCTGAGATGAACCCTCACTACCAGGAACAACAGGCACACCAGGGTCCTGCCCACAATCACCAATGAATTACTGAGTAAATAAAACTGTTATTTCAATCCAAGCCCCTGCTCCACGTGCCTGGGTACTGCCTCAGCCTGACACCGGTCACACAAGGCAGAGGGTCCCCTGCCCTCCAAGCCCCAAACCACACATCCAAACACCCCCAATCTCTAGGCAGAGCCTGAAGTCCAAGCTCATACCCAGATCTACATGCTTGGGTTGAACCTCAACTGCAGGCAAGCTCTCACAAAAAAAGGAATGAGAGTAATTAAGGAAAATTACACATCATCTACTTGAGTAAAAGGTTTATTGCCCCCGTGCTCTTAGGGAGTAGGAGTGGCAGGGGAATGAGTCCCGTACACACCAGCAGCGGAAGGACTGAAAGGACAGGGCAGGGGCAGAGGTGCTTTGTCTCAACATCTTTAGCTTGAAGGAAATGGTGCTGGCAGTGACTTTTCCTCCCTGGCAACTGAAAAGGAAAAGAAAGCAAAATTAGTCATTGCAAAACAGCGACCAGCAAGAGAGAGGTGCAAGCGAGGAGCCGTGGGAAGTGGCAGGACAAGGGGGGAATGGCTTCAAACTGAAAGAGAGTAGGTTTGGATTAGATATTAGGAAAAAAATCTTCCCTGTGAGGGTGGTGAGGCCCTGGCACAGATTACCCAGAGAAGTTGTGGCTGCCCCATCCCTGGAAGTGTGGGCCATGCAGGCAGAGCCTACAGCATGATCCCAGTCCCAATGACCACAGAAATCACAGGTTTTCTTTGAGCTAACCTGTAACTGTTGCCTATTCCACTCATTAGGGGATTGCTTCTGCCTTTGAGTAGTATTTCCATGGAAGTATCGGACCAAAGGTTGTCTCTGGAGGAGAGCAGCTGAAGCAGCAGCAGCAGCCCAGCCTGCTGGTCCAACAAACCATCTCACCTTTCTGTGGGTTTCCCTCGCCGCCCCAGTTGTGAGATTTATTACAAGAATTTGCAGTGGTCTGTGAGACACTGTGAGTGTTGGCCACGCTCCCAAAAGCTGAGGAATTGCTGAATTGAGAATTGCTTTGGCTGCTTAATCTCAAAAACTAGGGATGCTGAACAAGGCAGCAGGGTCTGGGTTTACTTTTAATTATTGCTTAGAGCATGCTGCTCTAGTAAACAGACACAAAAAAACAATTCTTGTTTCTTCCTTATATTCTTTTCCCATATACAGCCTGAGATGTCTGAGCTGTAGACAGTAAATGGCCCCACCACACTGCTTTTACTGACTCACTTCTCAAGCATAAACAACTTCAAATAGCACAAGAACTCCTCGGAATACCTGTCTCTGTGAAACAACCTCCATCTGCCTACAGACACATAATAATGCTCCCAGGGTTAGAATCACTGAATGGTTTGGGTTGGAAGGGACCTTAAATCTCATCTCATTCCAAACCCCTGCCATGGGCAGGGGCACCTTCCATGTGTCCAGGGGGCTCCAAGGCCTGTCCAGCCTAGCCTCGGACACTTCCAGGGATGGGACAGCCACAGCTTCTCTGGGCACCCTGTGCTGTGGTCTCTCCACCTTCAGTTAGGGGGATCCTCAGCCAGCCCAGGCTTTCTTGCTGGCTCCAGAGCTCTCAGGGTCACTGTGAGAAGTAAATCCTGGAGGTACAAAGCAAGTTCAGTGCTGCAGCACCGACTGTAACGCTGCTGCTCATCAGTGACCACTAAAAATCCACCCAGATGAAGCAGGAGCAGGATCTGGGACATCTCACTGTGTAATTGGGGAACACTTGCCAAGACCCACAACATCATCGCTGTCAGAGCCAATTTGGATGCTGCTTGCAAGTCAGATCTCTCCCTTCTGCAAGGCTGAGATGGAGAACAGGTAGAGGCTGACAGCCCTTATGGACATGGCTGGATTTAAAGCAGGACGTATGGATGCATGGATCAACTGCCAGGCTTCACATTATCTTCTACCATCTCCCCCTGAAGGATAAATATGACTGCAGAACCCTCACGTGAAGCCCAGCAAAACAATCACTTGGAACCTTCCAAAAATTGAAATGATCTCCCTGAGCTCAGGAGGCAGTATTACAGGAATTTCAGATGCTTTCAGGGGACAGTGTCTGTGCCCACACAGGGTGACACACGTGCCTGCTGTCACCTGCACACCCTACACTGTTTGCATTAGACCAAAGTACTTTGGCTCTCGCACAGGCTCTGGGGCTTCATTCCTCAGCTGAGAAATGGCTTTCAAAGAGCTCCTGGGCTCCTGAAAGACGAACCTGGAGCCTTTATTAATCCTCCTAGCGACCGAAAGGCACTTTTCCCTGCTGTTTGTCCCTCTGTTGCCATCAACACCAGCAAGGGGAAGGTGCAGTGGAGGGAGGGAAGGAGCCCTCCAGGGCCGGGAAACCTTTGCCCACATTGCCACCTCCGTGTCCCCGTGCATTTCTGAGCCCTGCATCTTCCATAAATCTCTTTAAGGACCGAGCAGCCAAACATCTGTGAGTTGTCTGAATTAGCGTGGATTTGGCAGACTGAACAGCAAACTCGCGTCGCCCCGCAGCCTTCGCATCTCTTGTTTTCCTCGGCTTCATTAAATACACAACAATCTGTTACCAGAAGACAGTTCCTACGTGCTGGGGCTGCCAAGGAGCCGGGTTTGATGGCTCTGGTGGAGATGGGGGAATGTGTGATGAGCAGAGGAGGGGCTCTTCTTGGTGCAGCAGCAGGGCAAGGAGAGGACGGGCTGCACCCACCCTGCCTCCCCGTGACCATCCACCACGTGGCACAGGTTCTCTCTGATGTCAGAGCCGTCCTGGAGGTGATTCTGGGAAGCTTCAAGGGGAACAGAGCAGAGTGTGGGACAAGCAGGAGGAGGTGCCTACAACAGCCAAGGATGTCATCCTGCAGCATCATCCCAACTGGAATGACTGTACCACATCCAGACGGAGAAACCAGGCTCTGCCAGGGTTATTCACACCTGCGAGCAGAGCCCTGGGCAGGGGGCATCCCTGATCCTCAGGAAACTGGGGGGTTCCCACTGCTGCTGGGCAGCACAAGGCCCGGGCACGCAGTGAAGGCACTGCCAACGCCCAGCCACAGGCAGACTGGGCTGATGCTGTGATGGGGAGCAGCTCTGGAGGCTTCGCCTGCCCTCAAAGGAAGTCTTTTGCTACGAGGGAAGTCAAAGCAAACACCCACTCACCGTGTTTACCCGCCTAAATCAAAGCCAAAGCAGCACTGAAACGTGCCCGACAGCATTTCCACAGAGTCATTCATGGAGAGTTTGGACTTGGCTTTTAGCTGGTGTTTTTAATATCGCAGGAGACGCTTGCGAGGCTGGAATAATACGGAATCTGTTGCTGTAGCTGTTGCTGGCTCCTGCGAGGTGTCAGCAGCACGTAGAGCCCGAACCTTCTGCAGGTTTGGCTCCATCAGGGGATCCCTGAGGGCCAGCAGTGAGATGCTTCCCACGGGGAGCAGCTCCTGCAAGCCTGAGGTACCACTGCCCCAAAGCAAGGTAACCCCGCCAGAGGATTGCCCAGCAGGAGAAGTAATGCCCACAGAGCACAAGTTTCCCAGAATTGGGGCGCTTTGTGCCTGGAGATGCCCCTGATTCCCATGGAGTAAGGCAGGATGAGCTCCACCGTAGCTTAGCAGCCATAAAAGCCCAGATTTTGCAGCCTGTCTCAGAGGTGTGGAAAATCTTTAAAAAAAGTAAGTGGAAATGCAAACAGCCCCTGGTTTTATTTGGGCTGGCAGGAACACAGTCCTGCCCTGCACTCCTCGAGCTCATTTATGACAGCGTGAATACGCAGTAACAAAGGGGAAAAAGAAATTAAAAATCTGCGTTGCCACCCCATAGGTCTCCATCTCTGGAGAGTCTCCATACGTCCTTCTTCCTCTCATACCACAGGTGAAAATCAGGATTGTCCTGAAAATCAGATTCCCCTGTACCACAGAAAGGGGAAGCCCAAAGGCCAGAGGGGTTGGCCCCAGCACCAGCGTGGTGTGAACCATAAAGCCCATTCCTGAAACATCCAAAGGAAAACTGACCTAAATGCTGCATCCCATCCTGGCTCCAAAGCTGCCAGGAAGGGAACCACGCCAGGTATTTTGTCAGTGCACAAACATGAAGGGTTGCCCAGGACAAATAGGGCAGCAAAAACGTCCACCTTCATCACATGGAAAAAACATGTATCAACTTGCAACCCTAATGAGTGAAGGAATTAATGAATCCTGGAATTTGTAAACCATGATGAAGTCCCTAAAATAATGCCAGCACCTTAAATGAATGAGACTGCGAGTTAAACATCAGGTTCTGCTACAAAACAAGATAAAGGGGTTTTTATAGATATTAAGGACAATAAGAAATCACACTGACAACAACAGAAAGAATGGTGGAAACATTAGTCAGGATGCAGAAAAGGAAGAAATAGACAATATAAACATTACTGTCCTGAGCAGAAAGGAAAACAACACAGACACATTTGTCAGGAGTAACCCGGGATGATATTAAACAGCAGGCACTAACTATAGATCCTTCTTAAACAACAGCTCCAAATAAATTTATACCTTCAATTTTATAAGATCATGCCAAAAATTCTTCTGAGCCATCACCACTGATAGTCCCTGGGGACAGGCACTGATAGTCCCTGGTAAATGTGGTGGGTGAGACCTCGAGCTCAGCCAGGCTCTGGTTTCAGCGCAAGGTCAGGGAGTCAGAAATCACAATTACATCACCAAGGAAAGAGCTCTCCCCTCACCTGAAGTCTCTGTGCAGGTGAAAGGGAGCGCTGGTACAACACACCTCACTGAAGTGCACGGAAGTGGATGACAGCTACTGATAACACCGTACTGGCACATCTCAAACAGAGCTGCAAGTAACCGCTGACACTGGCTGCAACAGAAGCCACGCTGCCACCCCATGCCATGCAACATTTCTGGCAGTAATCAGGAAGGAAACAGGGCACCCAGTGCTGTGTAAGTGACTCGAGGCCAGCAAAGTGCTAAATACAGAAACCAATGTGGTAACACAGAACGGAGAGAAGTAACCAGCACAGCGCGTTACAGAGATGATACGCCTTAAAAAACTAAATTGCTTAGAAGCCACTCACCTCAAAGGCAGGGGCATGTGCCCAGGCTCCTGCACGGTGCAGCAGATTACTCAGGCACGCAGGGATTTGTCCACAGGCTGGATAAATTTGGGTCTCCAGGAGGAGAAGGGATGGTACAGCCTCCGTGCTCTGCGCTCCACACCCTCTGCGGGCACCTGGAGCCTCCCCACACCTCTGACCGAGGTCTGGAGGGGGCTCCAGGAGTAACTGGGGGGGCTACAAGACACAGGTACAGTACAAGCCTATGGGAATGTGGAGTGGCAACCGCTGGGGATGAACTTGCCGGCTCAGAGAGGGCGGGAGAAGCTGAGCAGGGCCCTCCGAGGGAGCAGACCAGCAGTGGGACACCTCCCAGCACGGCGGGAAGCTGGAGCTATGCAGGTCCAGAGCAAGGGCAAAGTGCAATTTTTTCCTGAACAACACAAACAATAATCATTGCAATAAACTACAGCACCACAAATGACTCCATGGGGCTCCCAGATTTATCTCTGCACTGGGGGCCTTTCTAAAGACACTGAGTAGAGTCATTAGGTTGGAAAAGACCTTTAAGATCATGGGGTCCATGCTCTAGCAAAAATTAACTCAGAAAATTACTGAAGATGGTGATACACAGAGCAGTCCCAGAAGCAGGGCTCTCCTGGCTCACTGCCCTACACCCCAAGTGAGCAGTTGCACCCCCTGCCCAGCAGCCCCCATGCCCCAGGGTGGGATGTGCAGGGATCAGGAGGGTGGACTGACAGAGCAGCTCCTCCACAGGCTGGCCTGGCTCTTGTCCAGCTCCTCGTGAAGCTGCCACCTTCGTGCTCTATCAAGGGGTTCCCAAGACAGGCACAGGGAGAGCATCGACAGCACAACCCACCACACTGCAGAGCTGGAACTTCTTCTTTACATTAGGTTTCAAATACACACATCTGAAACCTCCATGGGAAAAGTAATTTCTACCAACAACACAAACCATGCACAGTCGAAAACGTGGTGAGAGTTTCTAAATGAAACATTTACATTTTGGCAATGTATGTCTTCCTTAACCACGATGCTTTCACTCTGAGAAGTACCATCCATTGCACTGTATTTCATTTATAACACAACTGATAGTCCAATAATCACAGAATGGCCTGGACTGGAAAGGATCGTAAAGAGCATCTGATTCCACCCCCTGCCATGGGCAGGGACACATTCCACCATACCAGGTGGCTCCAAGCCCTGCCCAACCCAGCCTCGAACACTTCCAGAGATCCAGGGGCAGCCACAGCTACTCTAGGCTTTTCTTTTTTTTTTTCTCTTTTTCTGAGTTAACAGGGAGTCCACAAACCCAAAAATGGGTATTTTGAATGCTTTCTGCACCTTTATAATTATAATGGTTCTTTAGCTTTGGCACACAATTGTAGCTTTTGGCACCTAATTCATAATATTAAAACTTGTCCTTTCAAAAATATTATACAATATTCATTTGTACCAGCTGGGACAAAAAGAACCCCAAAGCACTTGGTAACAGGGATAATAATATATACACTTGAAGTAATTTCATAGCATTGACAATTATTGCCCAGCACACCAGAAGACTGTTCCCAGTAAGGTTAAGGCAAGTACAGAAACACACAAATCAGTTATTGTGACTTTCCCACATCACTTGAAACAAGAAATGGCCAGCTCCACCTGGCCTAACTCTGTTGCCAGGCTGTCCTAAGAAGAGAAAACCAGTTGTCTGCATTAATTCCTTTTCCTTATAATTTACATTTCCCATTGGTGCAGAATAGCGATGATGGCACTTGTACAATTGGGGCAGATGAGCACGAAGGCTTCTCTGGGACCACTGCAAGAGTAGTCATAGGATAAAGGACAAAAAAACCCCCACCTTAAATGCAAATAAGTAACACACTTTAACTCATCCCCTTGGCTTTAGGAGCAGGATGAGGGGTGAGTCTCATGACCCCGTGCTCCAGACCAGTTGCTGAGACCAAAGCCAGTCACTGATGCACCTCGGCAGCCACATCCTCCTGCACCACCTCCCCACGCCCTGCTTCTCCTCAGCCATCCAAAGCACTCCCGGTCCTTCCTTTTGGGGGCTGGTTTTGAGCAGAGAGAGGGAGAGCAGGTTTTCCAGCAGCTGGATCAAAGCTTGCCAGATCCCATTTTTTACAAACCCTAGGAGAGGTAAGGATTTGTAAGCACAAAACGGCGGCGAAGTCAAACTCCTCTTTCACCACGGTCCCATACCTACCGCACAGCCAGCCCTGAGCGCTGGCTGCTGAAAGCAAAAGCTATGGCCAGGAGCCACAAATACAGGGAATGATGTAGCCCAAGGGATGCTTCAAATGGACTACAGGGGAGTGACACCAGTGATGCTGCTATATTTAATCCTCTAAAAGCAAAAACCATGACCGAGTCTCCCTTGGGTACACTTTTAGGGGGGAGGTGCAGAAACTCAATGCACCAGAACAGATTTTTTGCACTCACTCAAGCAGTTCTTAAAATATTACTCAAATGAAGTGATTACTGAGCCAAACTCGCCTGGTACTTCCCACCCATCCATGCAGGGACCCACAGCATGCAGTGTTGGTGCTGCTCCTCCAGGTCAGTCTAAAGCAGTTTACTCCTCCCTGCATTTCAAAGCAACCTCTAACCTACCAAATCTTATCTTACACAGCATATGTCAGATGCATAAGATGTAATATCACACATACCCAACACCACAGGCTACCAAACTCATGGATAAACCACCTGAAGCCAGGAGAAATTCTGGCTGGAAATTAACTGCAGCACCACACTTCTTAATTTTCAATCCCCACCCCACCTGTTGATGGCTAAAGACCCACACACAGCCACAGCCTGTACTGAGATGCACCGTCCCAGCGAGGTTTCAGAAACAGGCTCTTGCTTGGGAATTTTTTGTTTCTCTAAAGGCAGCCAACTCAGAAAAGTTTGGAAAAACAAAACAGCCCATGGATCTGATCTCTCTCCAGTTCCCTGCAGCAGAGCCACGTTCTGCATTGCTGCTCCACAGAAATGGCCGGCTCGTGGGCAGCCAGGCTGGCACAGAGGGTGTCCTTGGAGAAGTCCTTTTCCACAGCTACAACACAGCCACTGCTCCAAGGGAGACTCGTGGGCAGAACCAGAGCTCCAGGGCTCAGGCCTGCCAGCGTCCTGACTGCTTCCAAGGAATTTACAGAAGGTCTCATCCCTAAAGAAAGTGGTGGCACTCATCCCATGACATGCTGGGGACTGGGGACAGGAGCTTCCCCCAGGGGAGCAGCCCATAGGCTCCGTGACCGGGCAGGCTGGCAGGCACAGAGGAGTAGCATGGTGGAAAATTCCCTCCTCTAAGCCCGATTAGTTTATATTTAGCTCTCTGAAGAGCAGACTGTTGTTTGGGTGATATTTTTTGCCCAGCCCTGCAGGGACCCCTGCAGTGGGAACTGTGGCTCCCACCACCCGTGAGACCCACAGCAGTCACAGCCCTCGGCTGCTCGGCAGACCTGCTTTGTTTTTTGAGTCGTGTTTCTGCGAGTCAGCAGGCTTGCTTCCTCTTCCTCCTCCTCCCGTTTTGGGAGAGAAAGGAGCAGAAAATGTCAGCCAAGAAGAGAGCTTGCTTGAGGAGCTGCAGAGGAGCAACATCCCAGCTCCTCTGCTGCCCTGGTTCCCCATGGCCACGGGGATAAAACTTGTCTTTCTGAAGGTACTGTCACTCTAGGAGAGAGTTTTGGTGAGTGCACATCTGACACGAAGGCTCTGCTTGCCCTCTCCCTCCCCTGGGATGTGGGAAGGAGCCTTGACCCTGCCAGGCTGAGCTCTCCAAACAACTACGAGCATCTCTGGCACCTCGCCCTGTCCCAGCCCGTTGGTCCAAAGTCTGCCCTGCCACAGATTAATGTTCATTAGGACTATTTCCCAGCAACATCCTTTGACGAACCATGTGACACGGGAGGGGGAAGGGGACAAAACCAAAATCACCCTTTCAGCTCGAAGTGTCCTCTTTTCCATCTGAGATTTTACAAGGCAAGTGCAAACCCCCTCCATCCTGATAAATAAAAATTCTATGCAACGTTATAAGAAAGAAAGGAAAAAGGAAGAAGAGTCTCAAGCCACACAGCTGCCATTTGAGAAATCAGAAATCAACCAGCAATAACAAACAAAGTGGGTTAAAGCTCATTCCCCTTCCTACCCATCAGGACACAGCCCATGACGTCAGTTCTGCACATAAATACAGGTGTTTTGGCAAAAAGTTGTGTATCTTGTTCTGCCTATACTCTTGCTGAAAGTGAAGCAAGCCTTTGCTACTACTACTACCAAAAAAAATTGTATATAATTAACCCGTGCAGATTTGGGGATTTATATTGGCATATGTTTGCCTATTTGCATGTGTGCATATTTATACACATGTATTTATTCATGCAGGTATCCACAGCTGAGAATTAACTAACCTGTGTTGGTGCTGGCTCTGTCCCACAGTCTGCTTGATCTCCACACACAAAAATCTGCACCTCACTCGCACAAATCAATTATCCACTGAACTGATTTGCACAGATTTTCTAAGCAAAGTTTTGCATTTCCAGCAAAAGGCCATCTGCTTTCTATAACCACTGTGGTTCCTGGACACCTCGGCCCTGCGCAGAGCTGGAAGTTGCAGAAGTTTCCCTCCCTCCTCTGGGTTGAAGCTGGAAGTGAGAAAGTCTGGAGGCAGGGACCCAGCAGCAAAACCTCCGGCACGCGTGGCCGTGCACCACGTGGCTGTGCTTGGCAGGGTGTCCTTCCCCACCCTGAAGTGGAGAGAAGGAAGCAATTCCACGGCAGGTTGTTTTGGCTGGGTTTTTTCCCCCCACTTTTGGAAGCGAGGATTAGGGCTGAGTGCTCCTCTATCCCGATAAAGTGCCTCCAGCCCTATTCCTGCCCCCCTGAGCAGGGCCGTGCCAGAGCTGGGTGCGACACACCCACCACCACAAGCATCCTCAGGCTCCACAGGACTCCCAAAAATGAAGAAATAAATCAGAAGCTCACTTCAAAACCTGCACCGAGCCCTGGGAGGTAAGGACAGAGCAAACTGCTCTGAAATTCAGGTTTTTTACTATCACTCTAATTAATCTGCTTCATGACCCACCCCAAATATTTTCTCTAGAAACATTATCTACGCTGCTTTGGGGTTTCTTTATTTCTTTTTCCAGCCCTCAGACAAGCCCTGGTAAATATTTCTGCCCATGACAGAGGCAGGCCAAGGGAACCTGGGCTTAGTGATGGCAGCAACACCTCCTGAGTTCAGAGATACCCGACGCTGGGCAGAGATGCTCAGAGCCCTCCGTGTTTTTACTGGATTATCGCAAAACACTGCTACCTCTGCAATTTGCAAGTAGTTTTTAATCTGTCAAAATAGACTTTCAGTATAGCTTGAGGATTCAAAAGGAAAATATGCACATCTGGTTTCAATCGCCAACCGAAGTTTCGTCTATCAGCCTATTTCATAACAAATTACGCTTACTTTTCACTCCAGAGGATTTCCTAAGGAGGGGATGAGCTGCCAAGGTACACCAGCGTCTGTGGAGACCGCACGGCACCGAGAGGCAGCAGCACAACTCAGTGACAGGCACCGCGCTGTTGCAAACTCTCTCCGTGTCAAGCAAATTAAAATTACTGAGGAAAAGCCCCTTGCCCGTGAAATCTCTGCGTACAGCTGCACGTGAAACCTTCACGTACCTCAGAACCTGATCAACCTGACGTCAGTGAATGGAGAAACAAGCCTTACAGGATTTTAGGACAACCCCAGCGCCAGGGCACTTCACACAGCGAGGCGCTGCCGGGTCCCAGCGCAGCAGGGAGACCCTCCCGGGGGCCGGCCCGACCCCCTCTGCTGCTGCCCTGAGCCACCCCCGGCGTGCCAGGAGGGAAATCCGAGGCACGGCCCGGTGGGAAGCGTGCGCTGGCCCGGGGTGAGCCGGAGAGCATCTCTGCGGGGATGCTCAGCCCCCGTGAGACCCCGAACCCCGGGATTTCTGCCCCGAGCCCGAGTTTCAGCCCCGCTGCAGCAGCGCTCTCGGCCCGCAGAAAGGAATGCACGTGTTGATCCTTTTCGCAGGAAATAATTCCAGCGGCAAAGGCAGAGAGGGCTGGCAGCGGGTGAGGACCGCCCGCTCGCCAAACTCCGGAGAGCCGCCCATGCCCGCACGTCGGGCTCAGCATCCCGCACCCCCCGCCG
>WBMY01001937.1:153936-172238 GCA_013397315.1 Donacobius atricapilla
GAGGAGGAGGAGGAGGAAATGTGCTTGTCACTTCCTGAGCGGAGCCAGCGCCGGCGGAGCCCGGCCCGCACCTGCGGAACGCCCGCCCCGGGGAGCCGCGCACCGGAGCGCTCGCTGCCAGGGCAGGCGGGGGAGAGCCGGGGCTGCCGCCCCCGCACGGGCATCCCCGGGGTGAAACATCGCCACCAACAGCGCGTGGCGGGGCGGGGGGAAAGGCCACAAATCATAAAAAAAAGGGGGGATTCGGGCAGCGGTGAGGCGCTGCCCGACGGGGAGCCGCGGGCATCAGCGCCCGCACTCGGCCCCGCAGCCCGGGATGCTGCGGGCGCGCCTGGCGTGGGGCTCCGCGGCCCGTTCGGAGGCCGAGAGTGACTCCTGGTGGCACGGCCGGCCCCGGGAGGAGCAGGAGAACTGCACTGACCAGCAGCTCATGGAAGGGGCGCCGCAGGAAGTAGCGCTGGAGTTTTGGCACATCACGGATGGACACCGTGCGCCCCTGCACCCATCCGTGAATAAAAGTACCACTCCTTAATTTTTCTCGGATTTTCGTGGAATCATTGACTGNTGCCCAGCGCCAGCGCGCGCCGCGGGTATGGGGATGCGGCAGGGGGGGGGACCACCCTGCGACCCCATCCCCTCCGAGCCGCCCCGTCCCCGGGCAGGACGCACCGCCGCCCTTTGTCCGCTCCCCTCCGGCACNCGCTGCCCGACGGGGAGCCGCGGGCATCAGCGCCCGCACTCGGCCCCGCAGCCCGGGATGCTGCGGGCGCGCCTGGCGTGGGGCTCCGCGGCCCGTTCGGAGGCCGAGAGTGACTCCTGGTGGCACGGCCGGCCCCGGGAGGAGCAGGAGAACTGCACTGACCAGCAGCTCATGGAAGGGGCGCCGCAGGAAGTAGCGCTGGAGTTTTCGCACATCACGGATGGACACCGTGCGCCCCTGCACCCATCCGTGAATAAAAGTACCACTCCTTAATTTTTCTCGGATTTTCGTGGAATCATTGACTGGTTTGGGTTGGAAAGGACCTTTAAAGATCATGTAGTTCCACACCACTGCCATGGGCAGGGATGCCTTTCACTGTTCCAGGCTGCTCCAACCGCAGTGTCCAGCCTGGCCTTGGGCACTGCCAGGGATCCAGGGGCAGCCACAGCTGCTCTGGGCACCCTGTGGCAGGGCCTGCCCGCCCTCCCAGGGAACAATTCCTGCCCAAAATCCCATCTCACCCTGCCTTCTGTCAGTTTGAGGCTGCTCCCCGTTGTGCTGTCAGTCCAGTTCCTTGTGCCAAGCCCCTCTTCAGTTCCCTTGAAGCCTGTTCGGGACGGGGCCGTGAGTGCTCCGCAGTATTGAGGGGTCCCGTGGGAACGCCTTGAGCATCCCCGAGCTCTCGGGGACATTTTCCATGCAGGCAGGCTGCGGCGCACAGCGCGGGCTCCTCCCGAGAGCCAGCGTAACGAGCGAACAAGGAAACTACATGACAGCTAAAAGGAAGATTTAGGGCTCATTACAAAACAGAGCCCGAACATTAATCTCAAACATATGCGAGCAGACAACTCAGATGTCATCGGGAATGAATCTGGGGCTGAATTTCATCCACCCCGCTGGATGGCCGGGCACGGTGCTGGGGATGGCGTGCAGGGACAAGTAAAGGACAAGCAGGGGACAAGTAAGGGCATGAATGGCAAGAGAAGCCGTAGCTGTGAACTCAGCAGTGCTCCTGGTGTCCTGCCCTGCTGTTGCACAGCCCAGGACAACAAATTACCGTCGAGGAAGACTTATCAGGCTGTATTTAACGCAGTGAAGAAGTAAGAGGGAAGGGAGCAGAAGTAGCGGGCAGATTCTTCACCAGGGAGCAGCTCCCACCAACACAATGAGGGCTGATCTCAGCAAAAGTGGCTCCGTGCTCAGCACACATCAAATAAGGCAGGAGTGGCCAGTCTGAGTGGGTGATGAACAGGGAGAAGGGTTTGATGATGTGAAGGGGCTTTTGCACCATGTTCCTCCGTCCCACTCAGTATTTGCTTTTCTTATCACGTGTTGAGACTGGTAGCAATAAAACACTTGCTAACTCCTTTTCCAGAACTTTGGGAATCAAGTCTGAAAATGTTTTTTTATGGTTTCCCAGTGGAATATTTCAGCAATAAAGCTCAGAGCGTAATTGAATCCATTCCCGTGGCAGCCTTGGGCTCCAAGACTCAAGCAGAAAGTTGTTTTCTGTCTGCTTCTGCAGCTCACTCCAAACCCAGCATTTTCTGCCTCTCATCCTCTGTGCTTCCCAACAGATGAGCTGGCTGTGGAGAATTCCCAGCACGTGGAAAAGCCTGTTGCTGAAGCACAAACCTGTTTTCCACAGACAGCATTTTCAGTAATGTTGTTCAAATAACTGGCTGCCCATAGGCCCTTGTTCTGGACAGTGTGTTTTCCCTTTGTCAGAAGTGGTGCGGGGGAAAGAAATAACTTTCAGGCTTTAAAGAACTGGCCAAGAGAGTTTAGTCTTCATGGACAGCAAATTAATTCAGTTCATTTGTGAGCTGATTTTATTTGTGTTTTTGTCTCAGATGTCAGTGCCTTTGCTGCCCACTGACTGGGAGCCTTCCTGTTGGGGATGGAAACCATGGATAGGAAAAAATTTAATGATCCCCACAGTTCTGGGGTCCAAGTCATTAAGACATGTCAATGTAGCAGTGCTAACCCCTGTGGATAGACAGCATTTCCTTCACTTCCAGTACACAGGATCTGGCTGCAGTCACAGCCTTCTTTCCATGTAGCCTTTCCAACGCTTCGCTGTCTGCTCCAGTTCGTTGTTATTCACGTCACATGCCCCAAGGTTACCAATAATTTCAGAAGTTTGTCCCTTTCACAAGGACCCTGCGCTGTCCTTCTGAGCACTTGAGCCATCTGAGTTATTTATGGGTCTATGCTTCTGCTTCTCCTGCCAGGCAAAGAACACAGGTCAGGGGCTTGCCCAGGCCCAGAGGGTCGGAGTGTCCCAGCCACAGGCTGATGTCCCAGCCACCCAGCTCTGCTGGGGACCACCTACTCACAGGGACATGGTGGCTCCACCAAAGGTCTCCAGGAACACAAAATGGAGACCAGCTTCAGAGCCACCTTCCAGTTTCAGGGGAAATCCTTAAATTCGCAAAATCCTAATAACAGCAAGCAGAAGTATTTTTAACAAATATTTCACGCCCAGGGAATGAACGAACGCATCTCTGTAATGTCATCAATGTGCCCTGTGTCAGAAAGCACCTGAATTACAGATGCCCTAAACAGGTGAAACATCACTGCGCAGAGGGTTGAAGTGAGGAGTGTAGTTCTGACTACATTTGGCATACGGTGGGATTACAACCAAACTTAAAAATTCGTTTTTTATGTCACAGGCCATTTGCCACACACATGCAACAGCTTTGTTTGCTGCCTCCCTCCCTGCCTTGGCAGAGGGCGTGACACCTGATCTGGGTGCCCCAGCCTGAGAGCAATGGGTAAAATAAAATAAAATTGATGGCTAAAATAAATAGGCCATGAAATACATATGTGAGCCTTTCTCTCCCTGAATGTGCTTATCACTCTGACAGCCACATTTGGGTCTGAATTGGTTTAAGATAAGCCCAGAGTTATTTGTCCATCATCCACAAAGCCCGAGGCAGCTGCAGACATGCCCCAAAGCATCACCCCACCTTGGATAAGCAGCAGTGCAGCACCCATGGAGTTGAGGGGCCCTGGGGTAGGGCAGCAGCAGCAGCCAGTGAGGCTAATTACTACTGAAAATGGGGGTGAAAGATCGTTCTGCTTGAATTTCAGTTCTCAGCCCTATCGACAGCTAAAATTTCTTGATGTGTGCACACTCTCCTCACCTCTGCTTGACACATGACACTGTCCATGCATACCTGGCTGCTGCAGTGACTGTGCTGAGGTTTGTGTCTCTTCCCTCACTGGGCTCTATTAGCTCTGGTTCTCCAGCACAGGCTCATGCTCTTGTGATTACCCAGAATTTATGTGTTACCTGGCAGCAGACTGGTTTGCCTGACAGCTTAATTTCCAGTAACACAGAAATGGGCTCATTTCAAGCTATACTGTTACCTAACAAATGGAAATTAAGCCACAGGTTGGCTTTGCCCTTATTTGTGTTAAACAAAACACGCCAGCGTTCCTTTTCCTCCTTTGTCTGGAGGCTATAACACCTCATCCCCTTTCATTGAAAGCCCTTGGTAGCCATTAATTGCTCCTCAATTTAGCTGCTAGCACAAGGGTTAGGTCATGCTCAACCTACTTGCAGCCAAAGCATGGGATAGAGCTGTGCACCACCCATTCAGCTGTGCAGGGCAGCCTCCCCCTCCTCTTATCCCAGAAAAGGCAGCAAGCAACGCAATTCAAAGGCAGATCTCCTTACAGCTTTGCAAAGCCCTGGCCCAATTATTTTCTTTGTGCTCTCCACGTATTTTACAGGAGATGATTCCGTACGTTAAAATACTTGGGGGGCCTATAAAATAAAGCAGTTATTGTTGCAGCAAGCCATGTTCTCCACCTCTCGGCATGCCAAGATCAGGCAAGCAATCCCAGTGCCAAAACACTGAAAATTTTGCTGTATATTGCTAAATACCACACTTAAAGATTTTGTCTGGTATGAAATAACATAAAATTTGGCAGTCTTATACCAGGCACCCTGGCTCCCAGCAGAACAGACACAGCAGAGAATATGCACAGGCAGATTTTCCTCACAATGGCTACAGTGCTGCCAGTGCATTCCTGGAATGCAGAAATACATGGAAGCCACTGTCAGCGATGAAGAGACGCATGCTGTGCCTAATGCACCAGAAAAGCTATTCAAGAACTCATCCTTATATAAAAATAACTCCAAAGAGGCTGTGTCAGCTCAGCTTTGCAGCTTTGCAGGTTATCTGTTTGCTGTGCCCTGCACACCTGGCCTCACCTGGCACTCCTGGGTACAAACCCAGTGGTTCTAAGTGAGGGATTTCAGTTCATCCCCTCATTTGTCCATTCATTTGACTCTTTGGGCTCACAGATGTCACAGCCAGTGCAGAACTGAAAGAATTTTGATACAAATTGTATGAGAGAACATTGTTTGCTCTCCAGAGAATCACACCTGAGATCTGTGTGGTGGGACATGCACTTCTTCACCCAGGTATAATGAGCTCTGCTGTAAACAGCAGGTTTAGAAACTAAAATATCTAAAAGTTCCTTTTTAACATTGGTTGGAAAAGTATCAAGTAAAAAAAAAAGAAACCAACCCTGAATCTCCTTTTTTATAGGTGTTAAATACCTCAAATCCCATGATACAATCAAGGCAGCTGGCTATTCCCAGATTTCAGAAATGGTGTTGCAACAGCGGGTTTGAATTCAAGAAGGTGAGCCCATAATGCCAACAGCTGTTTCAGCCTCAATAATGCTTTGCAATGATGCTCTCAATAATGATTTGCAGGAATATTCTCCTGATGGGACAGAGAGCCTGTAATCACATGCTGCACCACTGCTGGCCCTGTCTGGACAAGCAGCTGCCATCATTCTCTTGGTGTTTCTGATGTAACCCAACAGCTCTTAAAAAACAGTTGTAGCTCCCAGAAATTCTTCATGTTACACCACAAAATTATACTGAGTTCCAAGAACAGAATATTAATTTCATATCTTCTAAGCCTTCAAAAAAGAAAATTCAACCTTTAGAAAAACAGCCTATGGATAGCATTGCAGGCCAGGTTGGGCAGGGTTTGGAGTAGCTTGGTTTAGGGGAAGGTGTCCCTGCCCATGGTAGGGGGTTGGAATGAGATGGCTTTCAAAGTCCAGTCCAACCCAAATCATTCTGGGATTCTATGACTATTCCTGCTCCTTAAGGACCACCAGATGAACATGCCTCTCTTGCAGATAACAAGCTGGTCACCAAAAAGGAAGTCAAGGAGTAAGGAAACGTTATCCTTCCCCCTGAATTTTCTGCGTTCATTCAGTTGTGCCATGATTTTCATGTCTGGTATTTCTCACTTTTTAATGCCTATAAAAATGATTAGAGGAGTACTTCTTTCAAGAAAGTGCTGTGATGCTGAAAGGGCAAAGGCTTTCAGTCTTGAGAACCCATTTACCTCACACTCTAGCAGAGTCCCATGTGTAGAAACTCTCCTAGAACAGACATCTCAAATCAATAATTATTTCATTAATACTGCTTGTTCACCTCTCTCAGATATTTCATCCTGACAGTTCAGTTCTGTGATAAGCCCCATAAAACTCCAGTGTAAAATTCTCCAAGCTCTTTCAGCAGCACAAACCCTGCAATGAATTCAATGGCCTCTCCCAGTAAATGCCCCAAAAGAGAATCCCCAGACACAGTTTTATTGGCAATAGGAGGCATCAGGAGCCAGGTTTGAGTTGTGCCAAGCACAGATGTTGGAGGGACTTTGTTTGGGCTTAGGCACTAAAACCCATCCTCAGTCTTCCAGGAATAAAAGGTCAGTCCTGAGAGAATTTCATCCTTCAGCATGCTGTCAATGAAGCAGGGAACACAAACCCTTTCTGTTCAGCCCACGTTCTATGCAAAACCACTCCAGGAAGGTTTGCCAGCTCTGCAGCGTCATCCAGCCTAAACTCAGTCCTGCAGGAACAGCCTGTGGGCTCAGCCACCTCGGGGACCCATGGAAGATGCTGGTTTTACTGCCCACAAACCTCATATTTGGCAGTCAAATCACAGAGTTTTCTGATAGCAAAACAATAGGAGCAAAACATGTTTCAGATGCTGCATTTATTCTCCTGCATTTAGTCTGGCGTTGCAGTTGGAACCAAGAGTCAGACAACTGTGTAGTCGGGAAGATTCCAGCCTGCAGGAACTATCGTGGAGCACTCCCCCAACTTCCAGCAAAGACTTGCTCCTCCTAAATCACTGCTTAATTCCTCTGCCTCTTTTTCTATGTTTTTTCACTGAAAGGCATCAACATTTAGAGATCACACCATCAAGAACCTCATGCAAACATGAACTGCCGCAAATCAACGATAATCTTGGACAGGCGATTTCCAGATCTCATAGCCAAAAAGACCCCACTGCCTAAGTCAGTATTTGAGCAGCTACCTAGACTCCATCATCCAGAAAATGCCAAGTTTCCAATGGAGCAGATTTTAAATAATAAGCCTTTGGTTACTGTTGCCTTAAAATAAAGCTCCTAAAGCATGTTTTACAAGCATTTTTTCTGCTCTCCAGTGGCACCTGGAAGTGCTTGGGACTGAAGGAATATGCAAACTACAGGCAGATGCAGAAATCCTTATTTTCAGGCAATTTTAAGAAGCTTATTTTTTAGCTTTACAAGTTATATAAAAATACTACCCAGAGGACAAAACCTCATAATAATCAATTCTGTGAAGAGGAGAAAACAACCCTTGCCCTGAACCTCACGTATCTTGTGAAGTGGGAATCTATGGTTAAATTCCAAGTAATTGATTAAAAGAAAATCCATGGCAGCCCTGATTTTATTTTCATTCCATGATTAAATACACATCATGCCTTTATTAGCAAATATTACAGATGGGAATAAAACAGATGCCCAAAACACATCCTGCCAGAGTCCTTGAAAATTAATATTTCCTTGTATTAACTCTACCTGATGCCAAAAATGTCACAGGCTTTTTACTGAGGCTGTTATCAGTAGTGTTCTTTGAATCCTTTGTACTGCTATGCTAAAAAAATCCTCTGTTTGGATTCCCAGTTACATTTCCTAGCATTCCAGGTGGCTGCTGGGCAGAGGCAGAACACAGGACTACAACAGTTACCCAAATGGTAACAAGCCCTTGGTTTTGATATTTGGATTAGAACCCAAGTCTGATCAAATGTGCAAAGAATTGTTCTGGGGACTGAATTTTTTCCCACATTGCTGATAAACCATTCTCCCAATTGAATATATTTCATTTTGCAAAAAGATGCAGCAGTAGGATTCCTACCTTGAAGACAACAACAGATGGATCACAGAGGAAGGACTCACCACTCTGCAAATAATGCCTTGATTCCTGTCCTGGGAAAGGACTGGAAGTATTTATTGACCCCTAAAGATCTCCTGAGGCCTGGGAACAAGGAGAAGCGTGGAAAGTAGGAGAAGCAATTCCCTGATAAGCAAACATGACCTTGCCTGTGAAACAAAACCTGATTGCCTAAGAGGGCCTCCTTGATGTTTGAAAGAACAAGTTTATTGTCACCTGCAAATATGTTTGTCGAGGCATGAAGAAATCTCATTTTCCTGCCTTTCAAGCAACAGCAATATTCTGAGATTACAAAACAAGAAATGAAGGCAATGAAATTGAGCAAAAGGATTGCACACAGAAATTTAAAAAATACATATTAAAAAAATGGAATAAAGAATAGACAGTTCTGCTTTCAATTCTTTGGGATTTATGCCGTTAAAATCCATGCTGAGCAATTCTCTGGAAAACTTCTTGTCCTTGTGGCTCTAAAGACATTCCTGTATAGCAGGTTGATAATGAAAGAGGCATATGCCACACACCAGAGGCTGCAACATCACACCTTTATGCATTCATGAGATCAGGGAAAGGAACTGACCAGGCATGAACACACTCAGGAAAGGGAGGCTTAAAAACACTCCCTCTGTGGGAAAAGAGCTGAGCTACTCCAGAGGAGACACAATTATGCTAAGTCTGAGAACGTCAGAAAATCTGAATTTAAAGTACCAACTGGTCCTTTTTTGAAAGTGCTGTAGATTTTGTATTCATTTCCCTCAACAGCTACCCTCGTGTTCATTCAAGATCCAGCACTTGCATTGCAAAAGCTTGTTCCCTGTTCCACTGCACAACAGAGAAATGAGATTTTAGCTTTGTAGGTCCCTATGGGTCTATATCTTCTATAGGTCACTGCTTACCAGCACAGAAAATTAAATATCAGATAATCTTTGTGCTTCAAACACAAATATCATTCAGTTACATTGGTCTCTGTATTTAGCACATCTGATTTCCCTCTCTCTTACAAACGTGCAGCTTCTCTGAAACAAGTGAGGTTGTAGCAAGGAGACACAATTTATGGGCAAATTATGCAAAGCTGAAATGTTTCTAGGGCAATGTTTTATAGTCCCTTAGAGCTCCATACATAGTATTTTACTGTGCACTCTAAAAGCATTTATTTACACACGTGTCTGGGGTTTTCTGTCAGGTTTAAAGTTCAGACTTTTCTCATCTAATCTAATTTGTCCAAGATGGATGGCCTTACTTTTTTCCTGTGGAAAACCAATGCCGTTACACTGTTTCCAATTCTTCCTCCAAAGCAAAACTTGGGTGTTGGCAGCTCCTCCAGAATTTCAAATCCTGCCAGACAGAAATTGAAATGCTTTTATTTGAAGGAAGTCGTTTTATTCGCCTCTTGGATAACCCTTTGCAAACCATTCTTTATTTGTCTGGAAAACTTGCAGTTAATCTGTGAGTTTATAGGACTGGATTGTTGCACTGCATCGCTGCTTTATACAGCTGAAACTCTTCCATGGATAATAAAAATCTTAGCTGGCTGACTTGCACAAATTAATGGCAGAAAAGATGGGAACTTGCCAGTAATTTTGGTTCCCCAGAAGGGAATGGTTGTTTCAGATCCACACTGAGTTTCAAGCCTCAGGCATGAGATTCAGGAGCTGACTGGCATGTAAAAAATACTCCTAGATAGATCAAAAGGGCAGCTGGGGAAGTGATAGAAAATGTCACAGACTTGCCAGTTCCCCTAAACATGGGCAACAGTGTTACCCAAATTTCGGAGCAATCAAAGGGTGAACCGGCTTTAGTAATCAAGGACCCAAAAAGTATCAGCGGGCCACACACACTTATCCAGGGTAATTAGAGAAAAATTCCCAACCTCCAAAGTGTCGGGAAACCTGTCCTCCCTTGGCACTGGCAAACACAGGAGCCGTAATTCTCGAGGAAAACAGAGGGAAGACAGGCTGGAGCATTTACTAATCGCTTCACCTCCCCTAATCCCGATCTGGGAAAGTCAATATGGTAACACACACACATTAAAATTCCCTCATCCCTTCCTTCAGCAACCCCACGCTGGCAGAGGGATCTGTTCAGCTGCTTACCTTCTCTGAACTCGTTCAGCAGCTCCTCCTTGGTCCAGTTGCAGGAGGTGATGAGGAAGAAGCCCTCTGGTTTCAGCACCCTGCAGAGGGATCCCACGTACAGCTTCCGCTTCCCCACCGCGTCGCTGGGGTCGAGGCTGATGGCATCAAAAGTCCCCTTGTCAATGCAAATGTCAAAGCCTGACAGCTCAGCTGAGGGTGCCAGGAAGTCTTCTACCTAAACCAGAAGTCTGCAGCTGTGAGAACAATCTTCAGCTCGGCAGCTCCTGAATCTTTAATGCAAAGCAAGGCTTTAGGATACAAAGCTTCAATCCTGACAACGGGTGTGCTCGGGGAAGGGCAACTCACAGCGCCGTGGCAGCTTCTTTCTTCTCTACACATTGTGTGATGATCTATTTGCTGTAATCTAAAGCTCAAACTAACACACTTGAAGCTCATTCTTTAAATCATTATTTGTACTTTGATCCCTGCCACATGCCAGCCACTGCACAAATGCAGAAGAACAGACAGAGCCTGCCACAAAGAGATTTTACAGCTGACACACAGGAGCAGAGACATCACACAGGTACGGAGCAGGAGGGTAGAACAGCACGGCAGAGAGCTCAGAATGACAGGCAGCCACAGAATCCCAGCGTGGCTGAGGCTGGAAGGGACCTTTGGAGGTCATCTGCTCCAGCAAGGCCTCTCCAACCTTCCTGCTCTTCAGCTACTGGTAGGGATTCTAGCACTTAAGGATTTCTTCCTCTGCCTCAAGACTGAAATTCAGAATGCAGCAGCTAAAATACAGAACTTGTCACTTGGTAAGCCACTACTCTGCTGCCTGTTCCAAGCAGGGAAATCTTGTTAGCCCTAATGAGTGTTACAAACAAAAAAACAAATAAAGACCAAAAATCTTCCCGTAAATAGATTTATTTGGCTAGAGTTCTCTCACAAATGAATCTCAAAAGACATCATTCATTTAGTAGACTGAGTACATCTGAATATCAATTAGCTCATTTAATCTTGGGCTCAAACTGCTTTCTATTTCCTCAATTACCTTTCTCCCAAGACTTACCTTTAATTTAATGTTAGACATCCCTTCTTTCTCTCTTACTTTTTCTGAAAGCTGTATTGCAGAAGGTGAATAATCAATCCCTGTGAGATTCATGTAGCCAGACTTTGCCTAGACAGAAGCAGAGAATCTTAATCAGTGTGCTAGCAATTGTTTTTATCCAGCCAGTACATTCCCTACCTACAATCCATCTCATCTCTCCTCCTCTTAAGAACAGGAAAAAAACACAACTCACCTTTTACTCACATTTTATACCTGTTACCATTACAAGAGCTCAATAGCTGAATGAGCTGAAATAACTTTATTCTGCCCAAAAAACCTCACCACAACAACTGGGGACTGAAAGCTGGTTTATGTCAAGTGGAAAACTGAACACAATGGTGAAAAGTAACACCCTGGAGGGGAATGGGCTCTGTTATCTACTCCAAAAGTAACTTAGAAACCAGGAATTTTCAGTGATGACGTGACAGATGCTTCAAAACAAGGGGAAAAACCTCTTTGACATGTAACATTGGAGACTGGGCAATTATTTAGTTTATAACCCAAATGTTAAGAGCCAAAAGATGTAATACGTTGCACTAGGCCAGAAAACCACTGCAAAATCATACATTTTTCTAATTATTCATGCTAATGTCTATTTGAATACAACAATTTGCATGCTGCCAGGTGTCTGTATCAGCAAGTTTCAGGCAGGTTATGCACCACATATAATAGCACACAGAGACTTTGTTAATCTAAGTTTGTTGGAGATAAGGATAACTCAGGGAGCACAGTGGGATCCCAGCAGCCCTTTGGCAAAGCAGGTGGGCTCCTGGCATCAGCTGGAGCTGGGCACACGGCAGGGGAGCAGGGACACACGTCCTTGCTCTGAGGTGGAAGCTGAAGGGACCAGCTCGGGGTAGAAGGTAAAAGCTCAGGGTATCCCATGTGTCAGTGGGTCTGGCAAGATCTAAACCTGACGGAAGAGCTCTGATCCTCTGGCCAGCTGCAGCCTGTCACAGAGGCAGGGAGGAGGCTGGGGCTTGGAAAAACACATGGAGTGGCGTTAAGCATCCAGCTGCCTGCCTGCTTGTTCCAGAGGCTGACACCTCAACTGCCAGGAAAACGATGAGGAGTTTCCACAACTGTCCTTCCTCCTTGCAGCAGCCCCTCAGGCCTGAGCTCGGTGCTAACCAGCTGTTCTGTTCTGTTCTGTTCTGAGGGCTAATTGCAGCTGAACACAAGGACACTGTTGTTTGCACGGGATGGAGAACATTTATTGCTCAGGCTCCTGCCCACGTTCCTCCCTGGGGCAAAGCAGGCTTCCTCAGATGCCTGTGCTGAAGGTTTGGGGGTGGAGGAGTAGTTCCCACAACAGCTCCTCTGTTTGCAAAGGAAAGGCTTGAGTCACTTCAGGGAGTTCCCATTCACTCCTCTAGTCTCGGGGGCAGAGAAGGAAGGTTTAGAGATAAACAAGGTTAAATGCTGCAGAACCTGTAGGGCCTGACGGTGACAGGAAGGGAGCCTTCACTCGTGCCAAAGGTGACCACGCTGCACCCTGCAGCTGGCCTGCTGCCCTGGAGGTGAGTTAACAGCACTCTGCTGCTGCTTCTTGGAGCAGATTGAAGAGCAGGAGGAGTCTGGAACATTATCAGCTCTGCCCTGTGTTTAGGGCTGACACCCCCACTCAGGTGAACACTCTCCACTTCAGAGAAGTTCCTCAATATTGGTGGCTCCCACATTACTTAAAAAAAAAAAAAGGGAGGCCAGAGCTTTCTGTGGCAGCAAGGTTTCTTCAGAAGAGCTGGAGTTTTTGGAAGGCAAAAGAATTATGTCACCGATCCAAGCTACCAGATCCCTGAAGTTCACAGGGGTGGGACCACAGCCTACTAAACACATAAAAACAGCAAGGGGTGCCACTTATGTAATACTTATGTACCCTCAAGTAGTTCCCTTGCAGAGAGCTGCTACTAATGTCCTCTATGACTGAGTTTTTTCTAGTATTGCCATTTCTACCCCGTGAAGGAGTTCAGCTCCAGTGGCAAAACAGTCCTATGGTAGCTGCCAAAGAATTCCAATTCTATTTCCAAGCCTTGCAGCTAACACAAAAAAAAAAATCCTTTTACATCAACTAAGCAAGTGAGATCCTGAATTATTTAGTAAAAATAAACAAGGTAATTTTTGAAGCTGCTTTTCAAGAGGGAACTGGACTGAAAATTTCCTATGAAAGAAACCACAGTACTGTGAGGTGCTTAATGTAAGGGAGGAGGGTGCTCTCACAGGAGTTAATAGTTTTTAAAAGCTATCAGGCTGTCATTTTCCCATTATAGTATGAAAAATCAGTTTCCCATTTGCAAGCGGAGTCAGTATAAAATTGAAGACTTACGAATAAGATTTTTCTGTTGGGTACTTCAGCCATGATAGAGCTATCACTGCACTCAACAATCACCATTATCAGGCTAATTTCTCTTAGTGAGATGAGCAATTTCTGCTTTTGGTGACATAAATTCTCCTGTGATGAGGTGCAGCAGCCAGTCTCCATAAAGGCTTTAAAGTCTTCTTAAATGAAAGTCATATTAAAAAGAAATTCCACTTCAAACCTGATTTTGGCTTTCAGTCCTTCCAATTCCTACAGGAACTAATGGAACCAATGGGGAATGCAAAACAACAGAAGCTGTGACAATATGACAGCCCCTTTCTTTACCAACTCCCCTGCAGTCTTACATCAAAAAAAAAAATCAGTCAAAAACAGAAAAAAAACCCCTGGAACTCCTGAACATCTTGTGCACAACAAAAACATCATAACACTTCAGAACATACCTGATAAGATTTCCCACCCTGACAGAAATGGAGACTTCTTTAAAAGAAATATTAACGACTTTTTAAGTTATTTACATAAAAGCCCGTGGGTTTACCTACTTTTTTATATCAATAATGAGTGTTATTATCAGAACTGAGTGTAGAGAAAGGGTCTGGTTTTGAATATTGAGGGTACTTTGTGAATTAGCTTAATTTCCTTATCTGGGGGAGTTTACACAACAATGGGAAGAAATGCAGTTTTAAATGTGGGCTAACAGGAAGGTAAAGTTAAAACAAGGGATGCTCAGGCGGACTGATTTAGAGAAATACTTCAAATGTTGAAGTCTGAAGTAATGACACTTTGTGTTTCACACAGATTACAGCTCCCCATGATTACCACTGCCACTTGTGAGAACTGTATTTAAACTGCTCTGATTCTGTATAAAAAACACATAAACTTTGCAAAATACCAACCAATTCAACCAGTAAAACTCCGTTCCCGGTCCCAATGTCAAGCACAGAGCTGTCAAGGGGGACCTTGTGCTTTTCCAACCACCTGATTATGCGTACCATGCTTTCTTCTCCAAACCTGGAAAAAACAAGGGCTCAGGTAATTAAAGCAGAAAAAAAAGTGCAAAAAGTACAGCAAGTTTATTTCATCACTCACTCTCTCCAGCTTTTGCAAAGCCCTTTTTACTGTTACTAAAGTAAAAGCTGCCATAGCTCATATTCCGTGTTTGCTTTGTTCAGATGAAAATTAATCCCACAGCCTTAAAATTCACTGAAACGCCAGTTCTGGGAGGTGAAAACATCCATATATTTAAAAAGGAAGCAGCAAGAACAACTTGTGTAGTTAAACCTGAGCTCAGGGATAAAAAGCAGATTTGTCAGTAACATACACCTCAATTACCAGCTCAATTTCTGTGTAATGACACTTGTCCAAGTGCAGCTGAGCAATCTTCACTGTGAAATTGGGCAAGAGAAGAACTGCTGGTTTCAATGGTAAAACTCCTCATCATCATTTTATCAGTGACCTGTTGAATTGCTGGCTGTGGTTTTGCAATGTCTTCTACATTGATAAGAAACAACAGAAACACTCTCCAGGAGTTATTTTATTTACCAGATTTCCCCGGTATCTCCAATGTCTTGAAAAGTTTGCAGTTCTCTTTCGTACGCAGCATCCCAGCTGGAGTCGAGAGGGAAGAAAGGAGAGGACATCATAATTAATATTGGGAAATATTTAGATTAAAGAGGGATGGGAAGAAAAATTGAAAGATGGATTTAGGCCAGATATCTGGAAGAAATTGGCTGTGAGGGTGGTAAGACACTGGTCCTCAGCATAAGAACATGAACGTGTGGGAGAGAGTCTGGGGGAAGCCTGCAGATGCTCCAAAGGCTGGAGCCAGGCTGGGAGAGCGGGGAGTGGATTCACCTGGAGAAAAGGCTCCAGGGAGAGCTCAGAGCCCCTTGCAGTGCCTAAAGGGGCTCCAGGAGAGCTGAACTAGGCTTGGGGACAAGGGATGGAGAGGGACAGGACACAGGGAATGGCTTCCCACTGCAGGAGGGCAGGAATGGATGGGATCTTGGGCAGGAATTGTTCCCTGGGAGGGTGGGCAGGCCCTGGCACAGGGTGCCCAGAGCAGCTGTGGCTGCCCCTGGATCCCTGGCAGTGCCCAAGGCCAGGTTGGACACTGGGGCTGGAGCAGCCTGGGACAGTGGGAGGTGTCCCTGCCATGGCTGGGGTGGCACTGGGTGGGATTTAAGGTCCCTTCCAACCCAAACCATTCCACGATTCTATGAAACGGTGAGAAGGCTCTATCCTCTGTGCAGCAGTGCCACTTCACAGAATCACAGACTCTCTAAACAAACAAATAACACATAAACCAGAGGCCGGTTCGTGCCGAGAGGGGACCTCAAAGACCTTTTATTTCCACTCCCCGCGCCTTGGGCAGGGCCACCTTCCACAGCGCGGGCGGCTCCGAGCCCCGTCCCGCCGGTGCCCGCCCCCGGTGGGGCACACCCGGTGCCCGCCCCGTGCCCCGGCACTCACTGCTCCCTGGTGCCCAGCACCGAGGGGCTGAAGGGCTCGTCCCCGGCCAGCGCCATGCCCGGCACGCCCCGGAACCAGCGAGCGCGGCGGGCGGAGCGGCCGCGGCCGCTCCCGGGCGGGAGGACTCGGCCTCGGTGATGCGGCCGTGAGGGGAGGCGGGCGCGGCCCGCTCCGAAACCCGGCGCCTTTTGTAATCTTTCTTTTCTAATCCCTTGCGGTCACCTAAAATGCCGTCCTGGGAGTGAGTCCAAGGCCGGGATGGATGGGGCGTGGAGCGACCCGGTCTGTGCACGGTGTCGCTGCCCATGGCAGGGGATGTAAATGGTTCTTAAGGTCCCTTCCAAGTCAAACCGATCTGCGATTCGATGAAAATCAGTGCAATATTTAAAAGAGCTGTTTATTCTTTTGAATATCTATTCGTTGCAAATGTCACAGACGTTATTGCTGTTGCAAGGTTTATTGCAAGGTAGTTTAACNTCCTCAGCATAAGAACATGAACGTGTGGGAGAGAGTCTGGGGGAAGCCTGCAGATGCTCCAAAGGCTGGAGCCAGGCTGGGAGAGCGGGGAGTGGATTCACCTGGAGAAAAGGCTCCAGGGAGAGCTCAGAGCCCCTTGCAGTGCCTAAAGGGGCTCCAGGAGAGCTGAACTAGGCTTGGGGACAAGGGATGGAGAGGGACAGGACACAGGGAATGGCTTCCCACTGCAGGAGGGCAGGAATGGATGGGATCTTGGGCAGGAATTGTTCCCTGGGAGGGTGGGCAGGCCCTGGCACAGGGTGCCCAGAGCAGCTGTGGCTGCCCCTGGATCCCTGGCAGTGCCCAAGGCCAGGTTGGACACTGGGGCTGGAGCAGCCTGGGACAGTGGGAGGTGTCCCTGCCATGGCTGGGGTGGCACTGGGTGGGATTTAAGGTCCCTTCCAACCCAAACCATTCCACGATTCTATGAAACGGTGAGAAGGCTCTATCCTCTGTGCAGCAGTGCCACTTCACAGAATCACAGACTCTCTAAACAAACAAATAACACATAAACCAGAGGCCGGTTCGTGCCGAGAGGGGACCTCAAAGACCTTTTATTTCCACTCCCCGCGCCTTGGGCAGGGCCACCTTCCACAGCGCGGGCGGCTCCGAGCCCCGTCCCGCCGGTGCCCGCCCCCGGTGGGGCACACCCGGTGCCCGCCCCGTGCCCCGGCACTCACTGCTGCCTGGTGCCCAGCACCGAGGGGCTGAAGGGCTCGTCCCCGGCCAGCGCCATGCCCGGCACGCCCCGGAACCAGCGAGCGCGGCGGGCGGAGCGGCCGCGGCCGCTCCCGGGCGGGAGGACTCGGCCTCGGTGATGCGGCCGTGAGGGGAGGCGGGCGCGGCCCGCTCCGAAACCCGGCGCCTTTTGTAATCTTTCTTTTCTAATCCCTTGCGGTCACCTAAAATGCCGTCCTGGGAGTGAGTCCAAGGCCGGGATGGATGGGGCGTGGAGCGACCCGGTCTGTGCACGGTGTCGCTGCCCATGGCAGGGGATGTAAATGGTTCTTAAGGTCCCTTCCAAGTCAAACCGATCTGCGATTCGATGAAAATCAGTGCAATATTTAAAAGAGCTGTTTATTCTTTTGAATATCTATTCGTTGCAAATGTCACAGACGTTATTGCTGTTGCAAGGTTTATTGCAAGGTAGTTTAACAAGAAAATAAGAGTGATTAACAGCAGTGCTGCACAGTTGCCTCCCGTACAGCTCCGTGTGTGTGAACCATGGCGGTTCTTCCCAAAATCCCATCCATCCCTGCCATCTGGCAGTGGAAGCCATTCCCTGTGTCCTGTCCCTCCATCCCTTGTTCCCAGTCCTGTTCCAGCCCTCCTGGAGCCCCTTTAGGCAATAGAAGGGCTCTGAGCGCTCCCTGGAGCTTCTCCTCTCCAGCCGAGCCCTCCCAGCTCTCCCAGCCGGGCTCCAGAGGGGCTCCATCTCCCTCATCACCTTTGTGGCCTCCTCTGAACAAGCTCCAGCACATCAATGTTCCTCATCACGAGAGACATGGGGCGGCTGGAGCGTGTCCAGGGAAGGCAGCAGAGGTGGGGAAGGGTCTGGAGCCCCAGGAGAGGCTGAAGGAGCTGGGAAGGGGCTCAGCCTGGAGAAAAGGAGGCTCAGGGGGACCCTGTGGCTCTGCACAACTCCCTGCCAGGAGGGGACAGCCGGGGGGTCAGGCTCTGCTCCCAGGGAAGAGGGACAGGAGCAGAGGGAACGGCCTCAGGCTGGGCCAGGGGAGGTCAGCGTGGATATCACAAGGAATGTCACCATAGAAGAGGTTGTTAAAGATTGGAAAGGGCTGCCCAGAGCGCTGGTGGAGTCTCCACCCCTGGAGCTGTCCAGGGGACCCACGGACGACT